>JAHWFP010084465.1:0-48289 GCA_023313725.1 Lithobius niger
TTTTTTTTTTATTAGCTTTCGTAACGTTTAGCGTGCGAGTAACTAAAACGCTGCCCTTGACCGTTTCTAATCGCTTCCCTGCAGCTCTCCTCCATCCACGAGACTGTTAAGAAGTATAGTCTGGTTGCCAAATTGCATTTTTACCTAAACCTGGAAGTAAGGTCCGCCCAATGTTTTATGGTGTTTTATGTTTCAAGACATACTTAATGAAATTCTGCAGGGTGCCACTTTCTCACCTTTAAATAACAATATGGCGGCCAAGATGGCTGAAAAAATCATATATCGGCCATATCTTTGCTTATAAAACAGACAGAATAATCATTTTGGCGTCTAACTGCTACCAGACTTGTATGCAAACTCAGACCTAGACTGTGCCTAGCGGGGAAAAGAGCCGTTTTGTTTTCCTGTTAGCCCATCACCACCATGGAATACCAAAGATAATGTTGAAACTAAAAATAAAATATGCTGTAAACTGTGTCTCAGCCAAGTTTAAAGTCTTGATAAGAATTAACTTCGCGAAAATCATACACAGTTGGCAAAACTAAAAATTGAGTTGGCTATTTTAATTCATGTAGCTTTTCTCTGTTAGACAGTTCCCAGAAGAGGCGATTGAGTTTGAGGTCTAGGATAGGTCGGGGCTTACATTACGCCTGGTCGTGTTTAGACCTCAACTGAAAATCCCCACCGTAAGTGGGCTCAACTCACTGATGCCCAGCAGTTGAATTTGAAACACAGATTTAGGCTCAACTTTGAGCCAAGTTAGTCGGTAGGAACAAACAGGGTTACTATCAGTGTCGGACTGGTCCCCCTCCCCACCTTGCGGGCCCACTGAGCAGATACTGAAAGGCTCCTCCACCCCGTTATATATTGAAGGTCCACTATTTTGGCAGCTCTTCATACGATTTTTCCTTTAAAAAGTAATACGATTTTTCCTTTCCGTAACCTTGAAAGGATCCGGAAAACCCAGCTAGGGGGTCTGGGGGAGTGCTGTAAGCTTCCCAACCAGGACTCGGGGCAGACCCCCGGAAGCTGAAACTCTTTACGCTATTTTAGTGCCTGTTTCGCCATTTTCTGACTTCAAGTGAGCTCATTTACAACAAATTATCAAGCAAATTTGTTGTGATTTTTCTTATTCGTTCTTCAGGATAGCAGGTTTCGGAAAAACTTAATTGTGACTAAATCGTCTTTCGTTAGACATTTTCTTTGCGAATTAAATTAATCGAGTTCTGCTTAAACTTTTAGGCACCAAAACAATCGCCAAGTTAATCGCACCGCTTAATAGTTCGAAGATTAAATGAAAACTAGAACATTGCTAATTTCGGTAGCAATGTTCAAGTTTTCATTTAACGTCCAAAGTATTATTCGGTTCGATTAAGTTGACGAATGTTTTGGTGTGTTGATATCACTCCTCTGAAGGGCCGAACCATTCAGAACTTGGCGGCCCCTTTAACCAATTTTGGTTTTTGATATGATATCAGTCCTTTTTTTTAAATTGTGTATTAGACTCAACTCCGCCTCCGTGCAGATGGGTAATAAAGTGGCATGTCAACAAGAAATTGGTTTTCAACAATTTGCTACTACCTTTTTGCCTATAGGTCGAACCATTCTCAACTTGGTCACCTCTTTATAGATTTTTGGTTTGGTTTTAATTTTGTTGTAATTTATTTTATTTCCTTAGTTTTGGTGTGTTGATATCACTCTTTTGAAGGGCCGAACCACTCTCAACTTGGTGGCCTCTCCACCAGTTTTTGCCTTTGTTTATTTTGCGTTGTTTTTAGAGATGGTTTATTTTTCGTGAATTGGACGTGAATACAATTTCTTTGGCAACGTTGTTTAGATTCACCGTGCCACACTAGTGTGTGTCTAGGCACGCACGTCAGTATACACGTTGTCATTGTCCGAACTTTGGCTGTCCAATGAGAGACGATGCCGACAATACTAACAATGGTTATAACAATATTTTCGTACTTACGCGCCATCCCACGCCATCCTCGCTACACCCCTGGGCTCCAAACCATAAAAGGTACGCCGTTCGTATCGTACTGTAGCCATTCGTCCACTTTCATACCTGGAAGCCTTCCCGTTATCTCGGTATCGATAAATAATCACCCTATGGAAACCAACATGGGGATGAGAGACTAGAATTAGCTATAGCTAGTTACACATTTTCAACGTTATTGAGGGTCAGATTTTGCATTGAAAGCAGATTAGCTGGCATTCCTACACGAGTTAATTTTTGTCAGGTGGGTCATTGCTGTTAATTTCAACACATTTTAAGCTTTTGTAGCGCATTATTATTTTTCCTCAAGTACCTGAAATGTGCCCAACTGTGCTTCAAGATATAAGACACTGACGCCTGTCTGTATCTTTATTGAGCTTACAGGCCTTAATGCCACACGCTCACTCTAGCCTACTTAATATCTAACTTACCCTACCCCGTACAGACCACAAAACACAAGAAGCCTCCAGTGGCGCTTGCGCAAACTAGGGAGAGGCACCGAACTACCGAAAGTCCCTGACAATCCGCCACTGTGACGTCACTGAACAAACCGGCCAGTGGCCTTGCAGAACCCCAACACCCTACCTAGAGCCTGACGCTATGAGGCGCGCTACAATGGTTATAACCTCGACAATTTAATTGATGTGATGTTTGTTGTGATGATAGTTGCCTAACTTGGCGCGACACACTAGCGTGTGTCTAGATACAGTTCGATACTATTATGCTTAGTACACGGATACTATTAGCATTTCTGTTTTGTGAGGCGCTGAAAACTGGGCTAGAATCGTGCTGAAACTTGAAGGTCGCCATTGTTGAGGGGAAAAAAGAGGCTGAGTAGCAAGGAGGAATGTACGGATTCGTGCATTTTTCGAAACGATTATAGGGGATAAGTAACAAATAAAGGCAATGTCACAACGTATGTGTAATAGGAGTTTACTTGTGTTGAATGACAGTAAGGCGGATCGCAAACCAGAATTGTGGTTCAGACTGTAGGCTGCCATTTTTGGGGAAAAGGTTTGTAGAATGGCATGGAGATCGGATGCTAATTTTTGAGATTTTACGCATAACACTACTCATACATCTTAGTACTGTAGAATATAAAAGTAGAGTATTTCTATTTTAAATGAGTAATTAGTTATAGGGCAGTGACACAACGTTGTATTATTGTATATAACTCTATGCTGGAGCCAATAACTGGAATAGCTGCAAGGGTCACTGGAGGGGGGAAGGGAAGGGCGTCTTACTGAAGACAATGCTGTTAAGAGGGGATTTCTTAGGCCTATAATGCGCGATTTTTGTCGATTTGTTGGCAGTTGATGACATTTTTAAGCAAGTGGAATCTTTATTTTCCAATTACAATCTAGCAGCATAAGGGATTGGAGAAAACAAAGTTTTTTAAGCCTATGAAATCCGCTCTCAAAGCACTGCCTTGACTAGAAGTGCCGTTGTTTAACCCTGCATTTTAATCTAGTGTCCCTTGCAGCTATATCTCTTGTAGCCAATATGACGTCACATGACGCTGCTCTATAATTAAAAATATGTTTCACGATGTGATGCAGCAATCAGTAGTGAATTAACTTACAGCAGCGAACTCGTCTAGTGATTCTAAATGGCCGGCGACTGTAAGTGAAGTGTCTGCTCCTATATACAGCAAGTTTCGTCCTGAAAATGAGTAAGAATGTGACATGCTTAGCGTCAGTTAACTGCAAATTGGATAGCAACTCACAAATGCATGAGAAATACACTTCTTAGCAGCAAGTGATGGAATACAGTATAAACAATATTGAGTATTCAAAAAGCTAAATCGGCTTGATTAGTGGTAAATAGTGGTAAAGAAATACAGATGCAAACCTATTTACGTTATCTTTTGGACTTGAGTGGTAGTGAACCCTCAGAAAAACTATGTAGTAGCAAGGAGTACTGACCAATACTCATCTCTATAATGTTCACTACATTTCTATGGACTGTTAATATTAAAATAGCAGGTTTATATTCAGTATCCTCTAAACTACAAGTAAACAAACCTGTCTCAGTCTCCTGCAAGGAATTTTAAAAAGTCACTTTAAGATGAAGGACCTGGGTTGATAGGATTGGTTGACGACTGGCTGGCTGGAGGGGGTTCTAAGTACATGTTTAGTATCTGACCCTACGGGGTTTTATGTAGCAAATGCAGTTCAACAGTCCATGAGGAGTACTTTCTCTGGCAATACGACTTCTAAGTTCCGGTTTTCACTTAACCAAACAAACAGTGTGTATCAAGACTGGCCTTATGAGAATAGAAGTTACTAATTTGATCAAGAAAGAAAGAACAGTTTCATCAACAAGAACTTGATTCCAGAAATTCCCGCATACTAGGCCGTGCACGCTAACCACAGAGCTACTGGGGAAGACCCTGGATACAGGGTCCAGCTGTGCTTAGTAACTTGTTCCACCATTACGGGTTCACCCTGCTATTTCAACAGTTTTGGCAACATGAGCCCTCCCCAGTCCGTGGTTAACTACTTCCTGGGATCGGAAATTAAATACAATTACCGATCAAATTTCGTCGGTCACTTTTGCCAATTTTGTTAAGTACCTTCTCTAAAGCTCGTAATTATAAAGCCGTTGTAGATAGGATGAGATAAGCCATCTATTGAGAAGTTACGTGCAAATCTAACTGAAATAATCGTCTTTTATAAAAAAAATCTTCAAGCACTTATACTACGATGGGCAAATCTTTTTCTGTTACGTAAGGAATATCGAAAGCGGTAGTTGTTGAATGCTTGTCCTTTATCTGCAATGTAAAAGGCTTTCGTTCTTACTTTACGTCTAGCTACAAGTGCTATGCTCAGATCACTGCAATATAAAATTGCTCTGTGAACCAAACCAAAACTTGTACATATGAAGCTTGAAAGAGGGCCGGAGTTAACGAACCAGTCGCTTTACTTTATACAAAGGGCTTTGAATGGTGAAACTGATAATCATGAAACAATTTTCATGCAAAAATTTCTGTTTAGCTGCATCACTCGGTAAAGTACGTTCACATAGATTTCTAATCGGTTTGTTCATGGCATTGAAGTAAACTTTCTGGCCATCTTGTAACAAGCAATTGCGACTTACAATACATTCGTAGCAACATCACTTAGTAAAGTAGGTTTGTTTACATTCCTGTCAACGTACAGTTTTGTTGCCCCAACAGCTGCATGCTGCGCAAAAACCACATCCTTAATTTTCTTCTTTTTTTGCGTAAAATTTTCGTCAACCCCACCTACGTATAAAATATTTTTTTTCTATGCTACAAACGGTGGAAGCCAACTCGTCAGCTAAAAGAGCAATGAAAGGAGGCAATTCGATTTTAAATTTCTGAATGTCCGTAGCCAGAGTACCAATCTGAGAATAATTAATGGTGCCTTGAGGTTCGAGAACAGATCCTACTTTAGTTAAGCGTTTGCTGTCCTCTTGGACCAAAGTCCATCAATTCACCTCTTCCTTTCTTGTCCTTGCTTGTCCAAACTTATTGATAGACATGTTTTTTAAATACGCGAAACTTCAAAATGTACCACCCCATCAATGAGATCTTCTTTAAATATATAATAAAAGGTAGAACCTCAAAATATATAACTTAAGGAAGAACCTCAAAATGTTTCGTGTCTTTCGAATCTTTTGCAAAAAACATGCCAAAAGTTAAGAACGAGAACAGTACAAAGATTAATGCTGGCGTAAAGTATGTTTTGTCTCCTTCCATACAATTTAAAGATTTAAAGGGAGTGGGGACCCCCCGTTTCCAACAAAAAAGCAAAATGTATAGGCTGGATTTCACCCAGCGACCCAGAAACTCAAAATCTGTTCAAAAATATTAAATGGTATATTTGTAAAAAATTAAAGGCCGAGTTTGACGAGCACAGACCACTGTCTTTGACTATGTTCAAATATCCTAATTCTATGCACACAGCTTCCCCAGTAACTACTCTTGCGAAAAGGCTAAGGACTGTGATAAACCGCTCTGTCTTAGAACTTGGGAGTTCGAGGATATTCATGAAACTAAAAGGAAACTTAACAAAAATGCTATTGACAAACCCTGGTTTAACTCACCGTCTTACGCTTTAAACTTGATGGGAGTAACTGGGAAAACTACTGCAGTGTGCATTACCAATAATTCTCCCAGCAATGTGAAATTGTGGTGCAACATGGACTTTGGAGTGGCCCATTCCGATATTTTCAACGACAAATTTTCAGATGAAGACTGTATGGGTTTGTCATCTCTGTAATGATAAAATAAATGTGTAAATAAAAAAACGCATGGAAATTAAAAACTACGATTTTTGTGTGCCTAATAAACAACCTAAAAATCATCCATTTCTACCTTCGAATATCATATGTCTAATAGTAGGCCCCACAAATTGTGGAAAAATGAACCTACTGTTTAATTTCATTTGTAACGAAGGATGGCTCGACTATGAATGGTTATTTATTTACAGTAAAACTTTGTCAATCTAAATACAAAGCTTTGCAGTCTATATTTGCTGAAATTGAGGAAAAAATAGGATGGAATGTAGCATTTTTTCACGATTCTCAAATAGATTTAATTCCACCATAAGAACTGGACCCACACTTTCGAAACCTGATTCTTTTCGAATTCCATTGCATTATGAGAGTGATGTAATGCACTTTCCACCTCTGATCTGCTTTCCTCTGCCACCTTATATTTAAGACCTACATTCTGTCTCCACAGCTCGGCTGATAAAGGTGTCACTCTACTTTGATCAGATAAGCCCTTCAACTGGGCTCAAGCATGCCTGTTGCCTTAGCCCGATGAAACAATACTACTGACAAAAGGCTGAATTGAAGTGAGCCGCAAGATTATTACATAACTTGTCTCCACAGCTCAGCTGATAAAGGTGCCACTCTACTTTGATCAGATAAGCCCTTCAACCTGGGCTCGAGCCTGCCCGTTGCCTTAGCCTGAAGAAAAAGTACAACTGATGAAAGGCTCAATCGAAGTGAGCCGCAAGATTTCCACCGCGAGATCCAAGATGGCCGCCACGAAATCAAAGACAGCAGTTGCCATTAAAAAACAATATGGATGCCACCCCTAATCCAAGATCGCCACCATCACTAAAAGAACAAAATGCCCGCTGCAAATCCAAAATGGATGTCATCACATCCAAGATGGCTGATGTGAGTAATTTTTATCTAATCTATACAGATCAGTACCTATCTAATCAACAAGTAACGTCATCCCTTCAGGGAGGGGATGGGTGGGGCTTATCATATCCCTTATCTAATCTCGGCTATGCCCGTTCTATTTTGTGCGCAGACAGGCTACAGTCTCTCTCATCACTAGAGGTATGCCTCATCATACATTGCCGATTTGTTTAGCGGCTACTATCTTCTGCTTCTGGAGTTGTGTTTCTGAGTAGGTAGCATGTCTGGCATTGAAAATTTATTAATTAAATTATATATTTTTAGGTGTTTCCTACCAACAGTCCACCTCGAAATTGTCCACATAAATAGATTTAGATGCTCTGCCGAGTTCAATTTAAGAATTATTACATCTTATCATAGTTCAAGATAAACGTAAATTTTAGACACTACAAATAGATTTGCTGTCATTATTAGGACTTACTGGGTATGAATCTTAAGCAGGTTCCTAAAGTAGTTTGGACTTCAGAAACATCGACTGAGGTGCTCTGTTTGTTGTGGTTGTCTTTGCCCTGAAAGAATATGCCTAGTAAGATAAATTGTTTAATGGGTAAAATGATATATGACTTTCTTTTGAGAAAACTGCACTCGTTCTTATGGAGAGGAAAGAGAGCAAGGAAAGAGAACACCCTATGAGCAGGGATCGGTTGGGTCCAAGCATGGTGCATGTGTAATACAACGTGAATTAAAACAACTAGATCTCATCCAAGTGCTTTTACTCCACACATCTCCCCTTCCCAGGTGTCGATTTTGGCTCTAAAAGTAGTTTGGACTTTTGAAACATCGACTGAGGTGCTCTGTATTGTAGACAACGACAATAGTAGCTTTTGTAATTTGTGCTTTGTTTTAAGAACTTTTATTATATATTTTTTTCTACAGGTCTCGCATTAGCTTACCCCCTGTGGTGCATTTGCGATTTGACGATAAAGCCGTATTATTCAAGTCAACTACGTAGTGGTAATACAGCCACACACGAATTTTTAATATAAAGTGTACGATTTTATGTGGCTGTTTTGGGGGAAAGGAGGTAGGTTGTGTTGTTGTGTTCTTATTAACACCCTCGACTGATAACAATTGGTAACAGGTGAAACAGCCGTGAATGGACGCTTTAGCAGTTACCTAATCACGCATGGTGGGTGTCAAATGTTCATCTAACAAAACTCTTAAAAATCTAAGTTGTTTCCGCTATTGTTCGTTACATCGTCAACCTTTAGCGTGTTCCCAGATGCCCGAGGATGTTTTCAGAGAAATGCTTTTAGATAAACATACATTGTAAATCTATACAGTCTCATCTCATGTTGTTTCCCTGAAAACATTTCTTGTTGCATTCCTGCACTTGCTACAAGCGTTAATGTTATCGCAGCCACGGCGGATTTTACAGGCATTCAGTCAGTGAGTACCTAATAGTCTTGAAATTCTTGCGTATCGTCAAACAGCTCTGATGTTGTTATGTTATGTTTTGTTATGTTTTATGTCATGATCTTACCTGAGAAAACAAGTGGCTCGGGTTACTTTGTTGTCGATGACAAACATTACAGAAACAAGCCTAGAAGAATCCCAGAAAAAGAATTGTGGAAGGAAAAAGAATACTCACGTCATCTATGTACAACTCAGAGTTTTGAAAGTTCATTCGGGAGATATTCCAAAGATCCTCAACCGGAATGAAATCATACGTCTCCAGCTTAGTGATATTTTCAGGTGAGAAAATCTGGTAATTATCATACGCTAGGTCGTCATTTATGCTTGGAAACCAACTGTCTTTAGTATAAGGACACACGGTAATTGATGGAAATTCCAAAGTTTGATTGTAGGCGTAATAACTGTCCATCTTTGATGGTTCCTCCAGAAAGTAGGTAACCCTTTCAGCAATTTGGTAGCAACATAAACCCAAAGATGCTGCGAAAATGATGAACCAGCAAATTCTGGACCATGTTGGTGAATTCTTCATTGTGACGTGGCGCAATCCTGCAATTTCTATTCCTGACTTGGTTTCTTCTTTTTGTCTGATGATGGGCACATGGTAAATGTTTCGTCCGGCAACAGGGGGCATCACCATCTTGTTGTTCAATGTATATTTACTGAAGGTTACAGAAAAGCTAACGCAACAAACAAGCAATACCTAATGTTAAAAGTGAGACGACAATGCGTCAAAACATGCTGTTGTGATTTAAAGGTGACAAAGTTGTAGATCACTATTAAATGTTTTTACTATAGTTTCATACCTGTGGTATGCTAAAGTTGGACAGTAACACCATGCTTTAAACGAAAGTATAACTGTGAATAAACTCTGCAATAACCACGAGCCTATGCTATAAAGTAAAAGATTTTATTTTTGACCTATGGTATAATCGTGGCATCCAAGTAGTGGATTTGAGGAGTTTGCACGATTATGGTGTAGTCCAAATATTATTATACTCTACTACCACTTAGTTTTCTAACAGTTGTACTTTCTTTTAATCGTCGTAACCTTTTAAAAACTGTCCGACTTTACCATACTTTGCTTCCTCATGTAATCACGTTAAATTGGAATCTCAACGGGCTACACAGGGTGGAAAATATGATGGGGGTGCCATGACCCCACTCCCTCCTCCACCCAATCGTGATCGCACATAAGAGTAGCAAACAAACCCACAGATCAACAGAGGGACTCGTGTTGAAAAGTTATTATAGACATATCAAAAACCAAAACTGGTAAAAGGAGCCGCCAAGTTCCGAATGGTTCCGCCCTCCAAAGGAGTGATATCAACACACCAAAACATTCGCCAAGTTAATCGCACCGCTTAATAGTTCGAATGTCAAATGAAAACAAGAACATTGCTATTTTCGGTAGCAATGTTCAAGTTTTCATTTAACGTCCAAAGTATTATTCGGTGCGATTAAGTTGGCGAATGTTTTGGTGTGTCGATATCACTCCTTTGAAGGGCGTAACAATTCAGAACTTGGCGGCTCCTTTTACCAGTTTTGGTTTTTGATATGATATCAGTCCTTTTTTTTTTAATTGTGTATTAAACTCAACTCTACTACCGTGCAGATGTGTAATAAAGTGGCACGTCAACAAGAAATTGGTTTTCAACATTTTGCTACTACCTTTTGCCTATAGGCCGAACCATTCTCAACTTGGTGGCCTCTTCACCAGTTTTTGGCTTTGTTTATTTTGCTTTGTTTTCAGAGTTGATTTATTTTTCGTGAATTGGACGTGAATACAATTTCTTTGGCAACGTTGTTGAGATTTATCGTGGTACACTAGTGTGTGTTTCGGCACGCACGTCAGTATACACGTTGCCATTGTCCGAACTTTGGCTGTCCAATGAGAGACGATGCCGACAATAATACAATGGTTATAATAATATTTTAGTACTTACGCGCCATCCCACGCCATCGTCGTTACATCCCTTGGCTCCAAACCGTAAAACGTACGCAGTTCGTATCGTACTGCAGCCATTCGTCCAATTTCATAGCTGGAAACCTTCCCGTTATCTCGGTATCGATGAATAATCACGCTATAGAAATTAACATGGGGATGAGCGGACTAGAATTAGGTAGCTAGCTAGTTAGCTAGTTAGCTAGTAGCTAGCTAGTTACACATTTTCAACGTTATTGAGGGTTAGATTTTGCATCAAAATCAGCTTATCTGGCATTCCTACACGAGTTAATTTTTGTCAGTTGGGTCATTGCTCTTGATTTCAACACAATTTAAGCTTTTGTACCGCATTATTATTTTTCCCCAAATACCTGAAATGTGCCCAACTATGCTTCAAAATATAAGACACTGACGCTGTGGCGTCGCGCTACAATGGTTTACAACCTCGACAATTGAATTGAGGTGATGTTTGTTGTGATGATTGTTGCCTAACTACGCACCAGCACTAGGTACATCCACTTATCGTTAACCATTCCTTTGTAATTACTAATCCATTTTGAATTGTGGCACTTTCATTACTGTTCGGGAATATATTTGGCATATCCCAAGCATAGTTCAGTTGACGAGCTTACGCATTCGAATGTTAACCATGACATGTCACATGACGTCAGCAACCCTGGTGCATCCATTACCAGAGAGCTCTTCAGTGAGCTCTCCATTTCCGTACCAATATGACAACGCTCGATCTCGCTGTGAAGCACAAACCGGCACAGAGTTAGGGCACGTTTATGCAACCACTCGCTTTTTCATTCTCGCAGCTAGAAGCTAGAAATCACCCGAAATTCCAACATGGCGGCGGTTTTATGTCTGCCGCCTCGCAACGAAAACAACAAATAACGTGAGTTCAGAAGCGTTTGGGAAAATTGTTTCGTCATGAGGAATTCTTTATATTATTCACGGATTATAAGACTGCAAGTATTTACTCAAACGATGTCGGATTTAGCTAATCCATTTAGCGTTGTTACCATGGCAATGTCACCTTTGTCATCGCGATTGAGTTTTAGCTGCGAGAATGCAAAGGCGAGTCGCTGCTAAACGCTCCGTAGGGTGCAGTTACCGCAACGACTCGCCTTCGCCTTCTCGCAGCTAGAAGCTATAAATCATCTGGAATTCCAACATAGCGTCGGTTTTAGCTCTGCCGGCTCGTAACGAAAACAGTCAATATGTGAGTTCATATGCCACTTGGAAAATCGTTTCGTCAGGAAGAATTCTTTATCTTATTGTCACAGATTATAAGACTGCAAACATTAATTCAAACGATGTCGGATTTAGCTAATCCTTAGGGCCCATTTACGCAACGACTCGCCTTTGAATTCTCGCAGCTAGAAATTAGAAACCGTCTGAAATTCCAACATGGCGGCAGCTCTACCGGTTCCCACGAAAACAGTCAATAATGTGAGTTCAAAAGCGCTGAGAAAATTGTTTCGTCAGTAGGAATTCTTTATCTTATTGTCATGGATAATAAGAATGCAAGCATTTACTAAAATCATGTCGGATTTAGCTAATCCATGTAGCGTTGTTACCATGGCACCGACAACTTTCTCATCGCAATTAAATTTTAGCTGCGAGAATGCAAAGGCGAGTTGTTGCGTAAACGTGCCCTTTTTTCTTCAACCAGTTCTGTGAAGCAGTACCTAATGTGTACCTGAGCGCTGTACGGTGCGATTATATGGTCAGGAGTCAAGTACCTTTAACAATGAGATGGTCGCTTTGGCCTCCAACTGACTTAGTATGAGCGAGTGAAAAGCCGACCAACTCATTGTTAAAGTTACTTTACTCCTGAGTCATTTGTAAGAGTTTTGCTTTTAAAGGTGCATATTTTTGACAAAAATGAAATTGCCGTGCACAAATAACAAATCATCGATTAATAAAGCTCTCGAAAAAAATGATTAAAATTTCATATTTAAACGTTAAAATCGAATTGTTTTGGCGAAATTATCGGTAAAATGTGGTTTCACCGATACTTGTTAACCAATAACCGATTTTTTTCTAGTGCCGTAGTATTGTCGCTGACACTGGTCTCGGCATTGGTGCACCCCTAGTTATCGGACAACCCTGGTTGGATCCACCATCACGGTTTCTTTCTTGTCTAGGTGAAATTATGCAGTTCCCAGACACTACGATGGGTCTTTGTTTATTTGTTTCCTTATTGCAGTTTCAGATTAGTCATTCTTAAGTTGGGTCACATGTCGGGACAGAAGGAGGGACATCTTGACATATTTCCAACGAAGTTAGTTGCAATGAACTGCTGTCCGCATCGGTTAAAGTAGTTGCTGCAGAACTTTATAGAGATAGAGGCCTATCGCCCCAAGAACAGGAGCGTCCAATTATTCTGGACCAACATTCCGAAGGTAGATTCTACTTTGTGGTTAAACCTAACCAAAGGAGGAGGAGAGCGAATCACATGGACCTGTTAGAGGCGTGGTTAGGCTTTGCCTCAAAGCAGAGACTACCTGCCCTCCCTAATGTTAGGTCAGAGTTCCTACAGCCCAATGCCTTAGTACGCTTAATTGAAAGTTTACTTAATTGAAGTTATTTAATTGAAAAGAAACTATGGTCCAACATTTGGGAGGGTAGGTAGTTTCTGCTTTGCAACCTAACCACGCCTCTAACAGGATCATATGATTCGCTGTCCTCGTTCGTATGGTTAGGCTTAAACAAAAAGTAGAGTCTACCTTCGAAATGCTGGTCCAGAATTGAGGATTTCTTTGAAAAACACCAGTAGTGTGTTCTTCTTTCAGACGAGAAGTGGCTCGCTACCTCTGCTCTATACTCACATAGGAGGGGGAGGAGACCGTATGGCACGTTGACAGCTTGGTTATCAGCACCAACTGCAGTCACAATGCAGTGTCATGTGCACAACATTACAGAGATGTTAAACAAACCACAAACCCTAAATCTAAATCTCGTCATATATCTGTACCTCCTGCAAAAATGTTAAAACGCAGGACACAAGGACGGACTCATTGCCCAAACTGGTGCGCAAAGTCTCGTGGAAGATGGAAAGAGCAGCATACACCATCAAGGTGTACATGACAGATCGTAAGTGGCCAGCGACACACATGATATTCAAGAGGGTTATCCCCCTCAAAAGGAAGCAGTGTGTAAGGTTGTTGTGACCAATACATAAACGAGCCAACATCAGCTATTCTCGGCAACTGCAGCGACAAGCCTAGTGCCATCCCTGGACAGTGCCTTTAATAGCCTGCAACTTATTGCTGTCTTGTTTGTCCGACAAGGCTTGTCAAGCAGCATGCAACCTCAGACATAGAGTTGAAAAGATATATGAGAAAACAATGCTGAGATGTCTTTCGAGAGGGTCTGAACTAGCCCCTTTCGTTACCGCAACAGCATGCTCATTCCCACTATCGTATGGCCAAGGATTCAGCAGAAAATCAGTCTTCTACTTCCCAGGCAAGTGGGAAAGTAGAGTTTAGATTTGCTGTTAAAAGGTTTCCGAGGGTTGTACAACGCCGAGGCCTCCAGGGCACTCATGTAATAACTAAAGGTGATAAAATGCATGCCCCAAAGGTCGTGGATCCTTTCAAGAGTCAGACCGAATGCCAGAAGTTCTTCCAAAAAACACAGAATAGCCTCATGGAAGGTGATGGGAAACAGCCACGCCTTCATGCTCACGAGCACATGTCACGCCAACTTCTGACTTTGACCAATCAGTTGAAAAGCCGCCGTTATCTGACGTTTGATAACACAACCGTCGGAACTAC
The DNA here is from genome assembly GCA_023313725.1 of Lithobius niger. Lineage (NCBI taxonomy): Eukaryota > Metazoa > Arthropoda > Chilopoda > Lithobiomorpha > Lithobiidae > Lithobius > Lithobius niger. The sequence continues at coordinate 14,327 of JAHWFP010084465.1, forward strand.
TACGTGCACTATGCAGGGGGTAGTGGAACACTTTGAGCAGGCTGCCAGAAAGAATGTGAAAAAGCCACGCGTAACACGCCATTGGCCCACTGGCATCTTTCCAAGCTGTGGGTCGAAGAGGGGCGGAATCTACCTTAAAACTTTAGCAATTTCTGTCTCTGTTCTTACTTTGCTTTAGCTTGTACTTTGTAATTGATATTATGTTGTATTCTTCAGGAAAACGTACACAAAGTTGACATGAGTTGATGTTGAAAGTTACGCTGATGTTATTTTAACGCCTCTGATTGAAATTTCAGCTATCATGTTATTCCTTCAGGAGTGTCGCATCCAATATTGCATGCGCCAAGCCATAATACGACACGAGAAGTTCACAATGAACTAGTACACTAACTTATTTGGGTGTAATAAAGATTAGGGTAACATTACCTGCGTATATTGTGGATACATACTCTACTCGATGTTACCAATATCCTTAGTACAAATTAAGAATAAAAATGGTCCCAGAACTGACCCCTCGGGACACCACATTTCAGCACAAGCCTATTGCCTCCTTGAGTTTTTCTAGTTTCCCGGTCACAGGACCTATCTGCAAATCAAGAAGAAAATTCCAAGAGAGGAGCACACTGTCGCATAAAAGCTTTTCAATAAAAAATAAATAGTTGACTTTTGGTAAGTCTAGTACTTTATTTCATGAACCCATCGAAAACAACAGCACTTACATCTTCGTTAATGACTTATCATGAACATTATGTAGTAATGGTTTCCTCAGACTCGCCAATAAAATTTGTATTTACTATTACCACTAACTTTATTGACATGCACAGTACACTGATAAGGTCGGTTTGGCATAATTGCCTTATGTTTCTTTAGACGGATCAAGCTAAACCGCCGATAATCTTTCAAGTCATTAGCTTGAAATATATGATGAGACTATGATATGCTTTCTCTACCATTACTTATATGTTTAAATCAATGAGTTAACAATCCTAGAGAAGTAGATAAAGAATGGTAGTGATAACGTTGATGGATGAAAAAAAAACTCTTCATTGTATTGATAGTTCCAATCCGCAATTTAAATAACGGCTTACCCAGGTTGTTAGATAAGTCTCTTTCTTTAAATCATTTTGATTAGTTTCTCGAACGTTAGTTGCGATGTTGTGGACGCTTATGGACAATGGAATTCGTCACCATGGTATCATAAGAGTACATAGTCAGATGAAGCCAATGGTTGCACAGTAAACAATAGCCAATTGCAACTTTTCGTAGGAACTCTACTCCCTCACCAAAAGATGTTTTTTTCAGTTCATAAAAGGTATATTAAATCAACTAGCAGTTGTGCCCGGCTTCACTCGAGGTTTTGTTTTGGCCGTGGTTGTTTTCCGGTTTTCGGTAGGTACGGCCTATAAACGTTAAATGCGACAAGCAGTTTGACTCATTGCCCCACGCACGGACATTCTCTGTTCAGCTCCCATTCCCCCATTGCTAGTTTATCGCTTTAGCTTCAGCGATCCGTACCGTATCAAAAATAACTGGCCTTCGTGCATGACGTCATTTAAGATTTGCCGCTGAGATGACCGCGCAGAGCAAATTGTTATTAGAGGCAACAATGTGCCAATTTCAACTTTTCAAGGAAACAACCTGCTCGCTCAGTTTCATTGAAGAGGTGGAAGTTGTCGTCGTTATACTTTCGGGGTTTGCCGTGTTTGCCTTATTTAGACACACGCTAGTATGTCGCGACAAGTTAGGCAACAAACATCACATCAATCAATTGTCGAGGTTGTAATCCATTGTAGCGCGACGCTATAGCGTCAGTGTCTTATATCCTGAAGCATAGTTGGGCACATTTCAGGTACTTAGGGAAAATTAATAATGCGGTACAAAAGCTTAAATTCTGTTGAAATCGAGAGCAATGACCCACCTGACAACAAATTAACTCGTGTAGGAATGCCAGCTAAGCTGCTTTCAATGCAAAATCTGACCATCAATAACGTTGAAAATGTGTTACTACCTAGCTACTTAACTAGCTAGCTAGTCCTCTCATCCCCATGTTAAATACCATAGGGTGATTATTCATCGATACCGAGATAACGGGAAGACTTCCAGCTATGAAATTGGACGAATGGGTGCAGTACAATACGAACTGCGTACCTTTTTATGGTATGGAGCCTACGGGCGTAACGAGGATGGCGTAGGAGGGCGCTTAAGTACGAAAATATTGTTATAACCATTGTTAGTATTGTCGCCATCGTCTCTCCTTGGACGGCCAAAGTTCGGACAATGACAACGTGTATACTGACGTGCGTGCCTAGACACACACTAGTGTATCACGATAAATATAACGTTGCCAAAGAAATTGTATTCACGTCCAATTCACGAAAAATAAACTAACTGTAAAAACAAAGCAAAATAAACAAAGCCAAAAACTTGGCACATTACTGAAACACACTTCGTTTAAAACAATAACTTTTTTTGCTACTTAATTGGACCCTGTGCTCACGATCTGTAAGTCTTCTTGCAATGAAAGGCTTCCAGTGTCTCAGTTGGATTTGCTGTTCTTGTGAGCCGCTCTTTGCAACAACAATGTATTCTTACAATTAAGTAACGAAACGATGCGCGTATAACACTTAAGCATGTTATAATAGACTGTGGATGACAATACAAACAATGGTTACAATAATAATTTTGTATTTATGTGCCATAGACATGACTATACCCCATGAGGATTAACATGGGAACCCTGTCCTTAACTATAGTAGCTAACACAAATCATTAACACAAATAAACGTTATTGAGGGAACTTTCTCTCCATAAAAGACGTTCCTATGCTTTAATATTGAAGTTTTCTTCGTTACTGGACCCAAGAGAGCTGATTCCATCGATTTGCAAAGATTTCTACTGCATGGGGAATTTACACCAGTAAGCCGAAATTAGGTATAAGGTTGTTACAATCAAAAGACACACCCCGTCAGTGGCCGTCTTTACACTTGGCGACGACACATTAGCGTGTGTCTACATAATTAAGCTATGGAGTCACGATACAATGGTTACACCCTCGACAATTGAATGGAAGGCGTTGTGATCACTATATCACACATCAGAGGATGCAGAATTCAAAACAAGAACGTACTCTTACAAAGCATCGATTTTTTTTTTTTTTTTTTTTTTACTTATTACAGGCTGGTGTACCGTGGCGAGTTTGACAAGTTTACCATTCAAAACAAGTTTCGGATTGATTTTGGAAATTTTTTTGAGGTTTTTTCCCCCGGAAATTTTTTTTCCGGTCCCGTATTATCATAGACACTCTGATGTTGGACCCTATGGTAGGAGGAACCTATTTCCCGCCACCCCTGCATTAATGTACTTTTTTCTTTTTTTTTTAAAGATTGTGTATGTCCTTACCTTCTATCTTCTTAATAACGACTGAGGCGTTTTACCTCTTTTGCTCTCGTTTGCGTAGTCTAGTCTTTTTTGGTACTCTCTTCACGTTCGGCTGGGCAAAATTCAAGTTATTAGTCAGTGTGTAAATATTAAACGGATGTAGTGAAGCTGTTTATGCGAAATTTTTAATGGTCATAGATTTAAGATAGTGTACGAAGGCATTCAGTGCAATTTAACGAGTTGTTTATTTAGTGAATTTATGGAAATATTGATCTATTTATTGAATCTTCATTGAGTATGCAGATCCTTCACGTAGAACATGTAAATTGTTAACAATCGGAAGTCACTAGAAACATTTCAAAATAGAATTGGATTGGAAGGCATGAAAATGGCAAAACCTTAATGCGACTTCTTCGATCTTCTTGATCTGAGGACGAAGGGGAAAGTTAATTTCAGTTAGATGCGGTTTAGTTTAGTTATTTCACTCCACCACTTCTCTTGGTCCAGCATAAGTTTTTTTCTCGCTTCCTTATCAATCGTTAGAATCAACTTTCGTTCGAGCATTGTAACTACAAAACATTTTAATGATTTTCTTCTCTCAGTGTAAGGCACGTTTACGCAATAGCTCGCCTGTGCATTCTCACAACTAGTATTTAATCACGATGGCAAAGGCGTCGTTGCCATGGTAACAACGGTACCTGGGTTAGCTAAGTCTGACATCGTTTGAGCAATAGCTTGTGCGGTCTTACAATCCGTCACAATAAGATAAACAATTCCTCCTGACGAAACAATTTCCCAGTCGCTTCTGAACCCATGTTATCGACGTTTTCGTTGAGAGTCGGTGCAGCTAAATCCGCCGCCATGTTGGAAAATCAGATCATTTCTAGCTTCCAGCTGCGAGAATGCAAAGGCGAGTCCTTGCGTAAACGCGCCCTAAAGCTTACAAAACCCATTTCTGACTCAACCATGTTAAATTATTATCTTAAATTATTATCTTATTAAATAAAATCTGTTTACCCAAACCAAAACCAAAACCATTATAAATAGCCGCCAAGTGTCTAAAAAGGATCGGCCTTTGAAGGTACTGACATCATTTAACCAGGGACAGGCCGCCAAGGTTAATGTGCCATGGTGAGTGTAAGGGGTGGGGGTTGGTAGATGATAGGGGGGTTGGTAGATGATAGGCTTGATCGGTGAACTGAGTTAGTTTTTAAAATGGCCATATACTGTCTCTAAATTAAAATTCTAGCGTTGTGATCAGCTGTATCAACCACATGAACGCTGTATGGAATCCCACGACCATTGTCGGATTCGACTGTCTGGAAACCAGGGTAGGTCCGTAGAGCTGAGCCGTTATAAGAATGAACGGGAGAGTCCAACTCTACACCTACAATAGGGAGGAAAGGTACAAAACTAATATAGGGCAGAGTTGGACTATCCCGTTCGTTCTTATAACGGCGCGACTTTACTACATGAGGCCGTTGTTTGAAAACAAATGTTTGGGGGAAAATTGGAAATGAATTCATATGACAGTAACATCGTTAAGTTGCTGGAAAACGTTTCAAATTCAGACAGAATACTTAAAAAAAAAATACTCTTGCTTCTGGGGCCCACCGAGAATGCTTCCCAGACTCCCTTTGTTTAACAACTTACTCACAGTAAAGCGTAAGACAAGGTGGTAGTACGGCCTGCTAGCTCCTAAAAACTGCACTTCGTGATACCAAGATGACACTTGGCACCAGGCAAGGATATACAGTATAAAAAGAAGTAATTTTGGATCCAGAGCCCGCACGAAAAAGTCATGGAAACAAAATGGCGCCCATATTTTGTCAAAATGTTAAAATGTTGACCGATTTTAAATTTCCATATGTCAAAATAAAGATAATTAAATGGCGAATAATTAAAGTTATAACTGCAATAGTTTGACCTGAAATTACAAAGAAACATTTTTCCAGGGTTCCAAACTACCGCTTCTACTAATCTTACTCCTAAGCTACTGCAGAAAACGGGATAGGTACATGAACAGTATTAACTCTTTACACCGTTACTTTTATTTTGACATTTTGCAAATGAAAATCCATCCAGTGGTGCCGGAGATAAACCTACTGGAGTAGAAGACTGTAATAAGTATTATGGTAATGCAGTACGAAACATTAGAACAAGTTTTTCTTAGAAAACTACACTTCGCGATACTATCATGACACTTGGCACCATTCAAGGATACATATACAGAATTAATTCCGGATCCAAAACCCTCAAGAAAAGTCAAAATTAAACTTTTAGATGATTGTACACTAGTCCCAGTCCTTTTATCATACACAAGTAGAAGGAGGTAGCTGAGATAGGAATAAATACCATTAACGTTCACGTCCCGTTTCCTGCAGTAGTTTGCAATCACGATTAGTAAAAGAAATATTTTGGAACCCTAGAGAAATGTTTCATTGCTATTTCAGTACTAACTAATGCAATTAGCTACTTGAAGTGTATTACCATAAGTACTTGCCATTTAATTACCTTTATTTTGACATACAGAAATCTTTAAACCGGATAGATATTAGTTGAGTTATCAATATTATGTCAAAACAGTGCGGCCATTTAATATAAATGGCTGCCATTTTGTTTTCAAGACTTTTCTTGAGGATTTTAGATCCGGAATTAATTCTGTATATGTATCATTGAATGGTGCCAAGTGTCATGATAGTATCGCGATGTGTAGTTTTCTAAGAAAAACTTGCTCTAATGTACCGTACTGCATTACCATAATAGCTATTACAGTCTTATGTTCAAGTAGGTGTATCTCCGACACCACTGGATGGATTTTGCTTTACAAAATATCAAAATAAAAATAACGGTGTAAAGGGTTATTACTACTTGTTCAGGTTCCTCCCTTTTTCTGCCGTGGTTTAAAAGCAAGATTAGTAGAAGCGGTAGTTTGGAACCCTGGAAAAATGTTTCTTTGTATCTCCTGGCCAAACAATTGCAGTTAGTGTTTGAAACCGTATGACTTTAACTAATCGCCATTAAATTATCTTTATTTTGACATGTAGAACTTTAAAATCGGTCAAATATTAGCGGAGTTATAAACATTTTGACAAAATAGGCCAACATTTGTACAAAGTAGGGCCGCCATTTTGCCAAATGGCTGCCATTTTGTTTTCATGAATTTTTCGTGAGGGATGCAAAATTACTTCTTTTTCTATGCCCATGCATGGTGCCAAGTTTCATCTTGGTATCACGAAGTGCAGTTTTCCAAGAAAAATGTGTGCTAACAGACCGCACTATGGGTGGGTGTTGCCACCAGGGCCAACACCCTCCCCCTCCCTCATCCACTGTGAGTAAATTAGTTAAATAAAGACTAATCAAAGTTAACAAAACGTTAATGACTAGAATGAAAAAAAAACTACGGAACAAAATTCGAAAAATTAATACATGTTAGATAATGATAATTATAGAAACTTTATACTGGCACAGTTACTGATAACTACTATTAAAAAAAATTCAAGACACACACTCTAAACTGTTATAAAAAATGAGGGGCAAATAATGTCCACGGAAGAAATGTTGGGTTACATATTTTCCTGGTACCCGGACTTCACTGTCGATTTTCTCACTCTCGTGATATTTTCGGGTAAGCAGCCTGCCTTGTTCCACAAAATTGTATCAACGAAATCACCTTGTGAGTGGGAAGCTTTTTTTTTTCTGTTTTTTTTTTTCAACCAAATTGTATAAGACGCGCGTCATAAAGCCTTTCCTAACCTAACCTCAACGTAAACCTGGAAAACAAATGCAAACGGATCACATTTAGCGCTACAAATAAGGTTGAGGTTAATACACTGTTCATACTGAATCAATACTATACACAAGGCATATAATAATGTAGTTAATTATGAGAAAGAAAAGAATAATAAATAATTTGTTTTGATTTCAATAAAACCAGTATTTTTTGGCATTTTACAGAGTAAACAGTAGCTTACGGCCACGTTTCTCAACCGGTGAGGCGGGCCTCCCTTGGGAGGCGCGGAGCAACTGCAGGGGAGGCGCGAGCCGCTGCCGGCGCCGCGCTATAAGGGCGCAATTATGCAACAATTCGCCTTTGCATTCTCACAGCTAGAATTTAATCGCGATGGAAGGATGTCGTTGCCACGGTGACAACGCTGCTTGGATTAGCTGAATCCGGCGTCGTTTAAGTAAATGCTTATAATCTTATAATCAGTGACAATACGACAAAGAATTCCGCCTGACGAAACAATTTCCCAGTCATTTCTGAACTCGCATTAGTGACTGTTTTCGTCGCGAGACGGCTGAGCTAAAATCGCCACCATCCTGAAATTTCAGATGATTTCTAGCTTCTAGCTGCGAGAATGCAAAGACGAGTCGTTGCGTATACGCGACCCAAAGATCAGTGACGCTTTTTTTTAACATTGCATCACAACAGAAATTAAATTGTATGAGGAAGACGAAATTTTCATTTTTTAAATATCTACAGATTTTTTGTTCAATCTACACCCATTTTAGCCAAAATTCTACACAATTTTGTTCTCATGTGGCAGCATTGCCTCATCGTAGTGAAAAAAAATTACACAGCTATTCTTTTTTCGTGGGGGGGGGGGGGGGGGGAAGAGGCACCATTGCCTGCTAGTCCCAATGGGAAGAAACACTGTAGAAAAGGTTGGGAACCATTGGCTTACGATGCTCTCAGGTGCATACAAAAACATCCACACGCACTCTGTAGCAATTAGCGCACGTGGGCACTTAATTTGTGTATTATACAGGCTTTTTTATATATCTTTATTATAATATCGGAGGCCGGCTAAAAGGAAAAGGAAAGCTTAAAGGAAAACCACTTCTCCCCTCCTCGCACCCGCATTGAAAATGCACTCTACCTGCAGCCAAAAAGGAGCCAGGCATGAGTGGTCGATCAATCTGACAAGTCGTCGGGAAGAGTGCCGGGAAAATTTCCCGGGAAATGTGTCCCGGGAAATGTGACTGGCCCCGTGTATAGCACGGGATTCCTCTAGTATATATATATTAGTCTGTGTTTGTAGTTTTATATTTCAAGTATTTCATGCGAGTGGCTGTATGTGTATTTTGCGTGCATTTATAATTTGTGAAATAAGCAGACTCCTAGTTAAAGCAGTTTTTTTTTTGCCTGTGTTTGTGTTTCTCGGTTTCTGTGTTAGTTATAGTTCGTGTGAGCAATTACGTGTTTATTTTGTGTATGTATTTTTAATCTTTCAGTTTTGTAGGCGTTGTGTTGTTTATGGCGCATGTATTGTATGTGTTTGTGGGTTTAGGTTTTTGTTCTTAGTGAGGTAGCTTAGCTACAAACTTCGACAGAATTCGGACTTGGTGGACAAAAGCATGATTTTTTGTGTGTGGCTTAGTTGGTGTAAGGGCAGTAAGAAAATTGGCTTCTCCAAGTAATCTGAACGTATATTGGGCTGGAGGTCGGAGGCCTTATACACCAATATACACGTATGTAAAGTGTAACAAACCTGCGTACAGTGAAACTCTTTTAACGACCATTAATAAACCATTTAATGTAATATGCTGAAACTTACTAGAAGAGTTCTACACATCATTTATGACAAATAGCGTTCTGTGAGATAATGTCGAACATCCAACCAGAAGTGATTATACAGCTCACTTCCGGTAAACAGTCTTTATCACGTAATTCCTAAACCGTCTAACCACAGGTCTCTAATTTTGCAGGCATGTTCTAGAGTCCATTTACGTCAATTAATATTTAATGACAATTTGTTGTAGCTCTACCGGTAGTGATGATAAATCTCAGTTCCGGTCCTATTTCTTCACTTAATGCGGATTCCCTGGCGCATATATTCGCCGCTTAAAACAATATAGAAGACAATGTTGTTGCATAAGTGGAGAATAACTGGTTGCGCATGTAGTCTTTCCTGAAAACAATGTAATAACGACGTATGGCATTTTATTCCTATTCTTATTTTATTTACAGAGCATAACGGTCTAATACACCATGAGCTCTCTCTAAAAACTACTTAAAACTACTTAAAACTACGTAAAGTTACAACCCGTCTATACATTACTCACTGTAGCCGGCCAGCCGGGGAACAAGAGAGCACGAGACACCCTGGGACCCTAGGCAAATCGCTGCGTCGCCCTACAAAGATCTAAGGTCCTACGCAGGGGACCAATACCAAACGAGAAGTGTGGCGAAACACCAAGGGCCTTATGCATTGAGTCAACCCCAGCGTCAACCACAAAACGGCGCTGAGCCGTCAATCGGGGGCACTCTAAAAAAAAAATGACGCACTGTCTCGTCACCAACACCACAAACGCAGAGTGAAGAGCGGGACCACCCTAGCCGAAACAAATGTGCCCTGAGCTGTACATGCCCGTACTGAGCCTGGAAAGCAAACCGGCATCCCGGCGAGCGAGGCCATTGAAAGGGTCTGGACATGCAGTGGTTGGATGTAACGCAAAAAGACTGCGACCTAACTCACTCGCAGACCAGGCTGCTGCCCACTTCCCCCCCCCCCCCAACAACTCCTTCAACCACCGGCCGCAAGTCCCTAGGACCAAGGGCTAGCCGGACCTCAGCCGAGCCATCAACAGACCCCTGCCTAGCGAGGTTGTCAACCAACTCGTTACTACCGAAACTGCCCGAGTGACCGTTAACCCACACAATGGAGACAGACTTGCCAGACTGGTACTGCTACTGCGAAAACACTTCCATCCTATCTCAAATGCAACAGGATGGGAGCATTGGAGCGATTGGAAACAGCGACGCAAGAATCCGAGACCAGCCTATGAGTCAGTCAAGACACAGTATTCCGGTACCTGCAAGTCAGAACCAATGTTGAGGGCCACGGAAACGGCAGCGAGCTCCCCAACGAAAGCCGAGGGTAGAGGGAGAAACGGTACTCCAGGTGCCAACTTGGAATACACACCCCAATCCCCCCCCCCTCCTCTGGGCCGCAAAGAACGACGCATCGCAACACACCTGCACCCCAGACCACCCAGCCCCAACACCTCCAGCCCGCAGAAAAGCCAGCGCGGCAGGGCACCAAAGCCATGTGGCCGTCGGATGTATGAAAACCGGAGGGGGATATCCAATCAAATCCCTATGCATGAGCAGCGACACCCTCTGTCCCGGGGCACCCAGCAAATCAATTCCTCAAATTGCAGCAATCAAGTATGGTTACAATAAAGCTTAAGAAAGTTTAATTTCCTTAGATTCCTGGCGATAAAACAAGGGCACTGGAAAGTTAATTAGGTGACTAAGCCTTAAAGACCGTACATTACGAATTGAGTGCAATAGGTCAAAATGAAAAAAAAAATAACAGTCATTGCATTGCTCAAAGACTACCAAAAATCGGACAACTCCATTACTGATGTGCAAGGTGTTTCTTAATAATTAGGAAGAGTTCTGTGCTCTTGGTGCTCCAACCAACGTGATAACTGGTGGATGTCTTGGAACCTTCACAAAGTTTTTATGATAATGATGTTTCCTGGCACAGGTCCTTCCGAACTTGATAACAAGAAAACAACGTCGAAGAGTCCACGTCCCAAGACGCAGAAAACTTCCAAAAACACTATTTGCTTATTTTGTGAGGCCTCCACTGCACGTCTTCAGGAGTTCAACACATTCAGTTCGGACAAGTCACTAAAAGAAATGGCAACAGAAAAAAATGATACTCAGCTATTGGCCAAGTGATCGACTGATGAGCTGATTGTTATCGAAGATAAATATCAACGTCATTGTTACGCAGCTTAGGCTACAGGAAGAGTCACTGATCCTTGGTGCTAGGTGGAAATAGCTTCCTACTCCGAAACCTGTCGAAAATGGACGCAACCTTTTTTTACATTGGGGGGGGGGGGGCTTGCAACAGTAGGGGCTTCACAAAAGAAGCAAGCAGTAGGGCTTTTGGAAGTTGCCAAACTTTTGGAAGATGGGCTCTGCAAAATCTCAAACTCTGCGTATGTTCTCTTTGACGTTATTTTTATTTCTCTCTCAATTTTGGATTTCTTGCTGCTGATGGGGTTCCAATGCATCCATCTGGTGTTATGGTAGGTGGCACATCAACAGCAAAAAACTCCTTATTATTATCAAGGAAAACCTTGTACAACACAAATGGAGTGAATGCAATGAATCTGCTTTATTTTTTTGATATTATTCCACCCAATTCCCGGTGTATTGCGCTTGTTGATTAGTCATCTTATTAATTCCAGTGCCCCTGCTTCATCACAGCCTGAAACATAAGGAAAATTAACTTTCTTGAGCTTTATTTACCATGTCACTGAATGAGCCAGCAAAATAAGGGAGCTATGTCATGGATTTTTCACTGGAAGTGACGTGCATATTCATTGACTTCGGTAGTTGTTACGTTTTGCAAAAGAACATTATTTGTCTAAGACGTAAGGAAAGTATGTGCAAAATTTGGAATCTGCCGACTAACCCGTTTAAAAATTATGCATCTGTGCGAAGAAGTCCTACCGGAACTGACATTTACTATCACTTCCGGTAGAGTTAGGTCAAAATGTCTTTAGAGGTCATTATCTGACGTAAATGGTCTCTAGAATGTGCCTGCAAAATTTGAAACCTATAGTTAAACGATTTAGGAGGTACGTGATATAGACTATTTACCGGAAGTGAGCCGTTTATCCACTTCCGGTTGGATTTTCGGCATTTTGTCATAGAACACTATTTATCATAAATAATGCATAGTATTAATGTTGTAAGGTTCAGCATATTATATTAATGATCGTAAAAATTTCTTCACTGTATGCAGTTTTGTTACTATTTACCTATTTTGGTATATAAGGACTTTCTCCAGCCCAATATACGTTCAGATTGCTTGCAGCAGCCCATTTTCTTATTTCCCATACGCTAACTAAGCCATAAAAAATTCATGCTTTTGTCCAGTGTGTCCTGATAAATTTGCTAAGCTACCGTACTATTCTGTTTCATGTGCGTGTATGTGATGCATTTCAATTTGTGTGAAATATCCAACTGTTTTGTTTGTTTGATTAGTGATGTGAATGTATGCGTGTGCATGGAGGATGGCATGTCACAATCCTTCTACCCTGGAATTGGAGTTCAAATTATAGTTCGTTGCGTTCCAATGAACGCTATTCCGTTTTTTTTCGGTTGTTGGCAACCTTATTGCTCAACACTCGAGGAGATTTGCCCAACCCATTGTTCCTGAAAATTTCCATGCTTCCAAGCCAAAAAAATTGGTCAACACTCCCTGACGTCATGTCTTGTTGTGTATTGTTGCGTAATTGTTGCGTGATTGTTGCGAAGGTGCTTTTTCACAAATATCAAGGTTATGGATGCGTTCTATTAAACGCCCGCCTTCTACTTCCAGAGGATTAGATGGACAACCAGGCAAGCAAGCACATTGCATCTTTTTAATGATTAGGATGATTGCAGTCCTCACTTCAGCAAAACTGAAAAAAAAATTATTATCTCCATTCCTATTCAATATTCTTCGACCAAACTTGGGGAGACAGTAGGTAACTAGGCACTGGTAAAAATAAGTTGCCAACCAAAAAGAGAAAAAAAAAATGCCAAATAAGAGATATCTGAAACAAAACCCACACAAGTTAAAGAACCCGCCAAGTTTCGCTAGTCATAGTAGTGATATCAGAACAAAAATGGCTGCCACCAAGTTGCTACATTAATTAGTTGCCAAGGTAATCTTACCGACTATTACTTCGGACATTAAATGAAAAACTTGACCATTGCTACGGGTTGTAGCAATGGCCAGGTTTATTTATTTGACGTTTGATCTAATAGTCGGTGGGATTAGCTTGGTGGCAGCCATTTTTGTTCTGATATTATTACTTCGATTGTCTCAAACTTGGTGGGTTCTTTAACCTTTGTGGGTTTTCAGACTATAATTAAACGATAACTATGTGACGCCCTCATCAAACAGAATGGTCGTAAGTGACATTAAATTATATTTGCTTGATTGTAAATGAAATGATAATTGTATGGAGATTTTATCAAACAGAGTAGACATAAACGATATTTAATTATTTGATTATAATATTTAAATGATGTAAGGAGATATTATCAAACAGAATGGACGTAAACGATATTAAATCTAGTTTCATTATCATCATATGATAATCATATGGAGAGATCTAACAGAATAGACGTAAATGATATTAAATTATACGTTTGATTATAATTAAACTAGTTGTACCCCGGCATAACATACGGTGGTCTAGCTGATTCCCCCATGCGTGAGCAAAATATGAAATGAAAACAGACGCCGGACCCTCACCCCTTCGAGCCCCCATTTCTCCCCACATTCCCCATTGTGGTCAGATACCACCCGTTTTTATACCAAGCGCGATCGTGCATGCAGTGATTGTTACTCAACCAACTTTGAAACTATTCCATTCTGAATTTTAATTGAGGCCGCGGCCTGCTGCCATGCACCCAAAAAGTATTCAACTATTCAACTTGGCTGAAGCAATATTGTGTGTGTTTCTAATTGTTACAACGCACATCCGTTCTCATTGTCGGTCGCTCGCCCTTTTTCTTTGCTACCGTGGCAAGAATGAATCCACTAGCCCTCAGCAAGCAGTCCCTGTAGAATAGGTCACCGTGGACGTGGTAACTGTTGGTGGTAGTGGTGTTGTGTTGGAGGAAGTGGATCTGCTGTTTCGTAGTTTCGTAGGTGACAGGGGTATTGGCAGGTGTAGAGGCAGGGTAGGGTAGGGTGCTTTCTGTTTATGACGGTGTATTTCGGTGTATTGGTGTTATACGGTGTGTTTTGGTGCACATTAGGTTAGGTATAGTTTCGTAGTTTTTAAGTTTGTAGTAGGAGCTCATGACTTGAAGGTCTTTAGGCTCTGGTACATAAATTCAATTCAATTCAATTCAGAAAAAGGCCGAGCGGCCGACAATGAGAACGGATGTGCGTTGTAACAATTAGAAACAAACACAATATTGCTTCAGTAATGCTGACTATTAGAGCCGAGTTGAATAGTTTCAAAGTTGGTTGAGTAACAATTCACTTGTTACTGATCATGAGTCTTGCTATGGTCTGATCTCAAACGATGCATCCTCATAAGCCAAATATACAGGGTGGCCCAAAAGTCCCGTGCACCCCACTAAAAGCCCTACATAATTGGAATTTGGCACCTGACTCATAGGACCTTGTTTTGTCCCTTAGGTGGGGACCACCCACTGAGCTTGCGTTGGGACGCCCTGCCCCCGTTAACCCCCAGATATTAAAATTTAACTTTTTTCCTGTGCGAAATACACGTTTGGTTCCAATTCGGGAAATATGCGCATGGCCCAGACAACGTGATAGCCAAAAACGGCATGGTTATTGGGTAAACGGGATGCGTTTTATTACATCTTCAATGTAGCCCCCACGCCCACATGATGCTTCCCTGCACGGTGCAGGAAATTGTACGGTGCACCCATCAAATGTTTTACAGCCCTGGGATTACACTCCTGACACAGAGAACCAAAATTTGTTCCTAAAATGGGGGCCATGCATGGGCTTGCATTGGGGCGCCCTGTCCCGCTCAACCCCCAGTTATAAAACTTATTTTTGTTCCTGTCAGAAATAGCCGTTTGCTTCCTATTGGGGAATTATGTGCATGACCCAGCCAATCTGGTCGCCCAAAACGGCATGCTAATGAGATAAACAGGATGTGTTTCATTACATCTTCAATGTCGGCCCCACGCCCTCATAAGGGCTTACCTGCACGGTGTGGGAAATTGTCCGGTGCGGGTGCACTCACCAAAGGTTCTATACAGCACTGAGATTACACACCTGACACGTAGGACGAATGTTTGTCCCTAAGATGGGGGGGGGGCATGCATTACGTTACATTGGGGCACCCTGCCCCCCTCAACCCCCTAGTTACCAAGTTTATTTCTGTTCCCTACAATAAACATGACTAATACCCCTAGATTGGGCAGTTGATTCCTGACACCTCCCACAAATTAAAGAGCGCAGGCACTATCACATATGCCTGTTCGTCAATTGATGACGATTGATCGCGAGGAACGGTGGGGGGGGGGGATGAAAATAGATTATTTCTTGAGACGTATTACTTACTTGAGACGTATTGCTTGAACATTCCCAACCCATGGGTATTTGTGTCTGTTTAGTTTAAGGAACATAGATAAACTTTGTATCTGGGGTTGGGGGGGGGGGGGGGTAGGGCGGGGCCCCCAAAGAAAAGCCAATGCCCGCCCCCCCCCCCCCCATCTTAGGGACAAACCTTGGTCCTATTTTTCAGGTGTGTATTCTCAGGGCTGTAGGACCTGTGATGGGTGCACTACAATTTCCTGTACCGTGCAGGGAAGCCTCATGTGGGCATGGGGGCTACATTGAAGATGTAATAAAATGCATCCCGTTTATTCAATTAGTATGCCGTTTTCGGCTATCACGTTGTCTGGGCAACGCGCATATTTCCCGAATTGGAACCAAACGTCTATGTCTCACAGGAAAAAAGTTGAACTTTATATCTAGGGGTTGAGGGGGCAGGGTGTTTTGTTCCCATCTTAGGGACAAAACAAGGTCCTGTGAGTCAGGTGCCTAATTCCAATTCTGGAGGGCTTTTGCTGGAGTGCAACGGATTTTTGGACCACCCTGTATATGTATATAGACTGTAACTGTGGATCCCTGCTAAAACATCGTTGCGAAACATCGCGTGACAAAAACATCGCGGACAAAACATCGCACGGTGAAAACATTGCACGGAAACGACATCGCGGATACAACATCGCGATCAATAGCATCGTGGACGAAACATAGCACGGATGAAACATCGTGGACGAAACATTGCAAATAAAATAAAATATTTAATAAGTTGGAAGTTAACTTTTGAAGGTGGAAGGTTTACAAGTTTATTGCAATGTAAAAATTTAAGCTGTCAGGCGATGCCATTAAGGTCTATATCGTAACGCTCGTCGTTTACACAAACATAGCGCTGAACGAATAATGAGAATCGTGGAAGATTATGACAACTGTGACCTTATTGATTATTTACGTGGAATCGCCCACAACTTCAACGTTCAACTCAGGAAGACGGAAATACAAGAGACAAGAAAAGACAAGTCGTCTAGTTCTTGATGCAGTATTTTTAAATAAAACTTTTATTTTTAACTGCGATGGGAGAGGGGGAGAATACCATCGCCTGACAGCTTACATTTTAATATTTCAGGAAGTTTTTAAAACTTCC
This sequence comes from Lithobius niger, assembly GCA_023313725.1. Taxonomy (NCBI): domain Eukaryota; kingdom Metazoa; phylum Arthropoda; class Chilopoda; order Lithobiomorpha; family Lithobiidae; genus Lithobius; species Lithobius niger. The sequence continues at coordinate 30,905 of JAHWFP010084465.1, forward strand.
ATCTTCAACTGAAGAAGGTGGAAGTTTTAAACCTAAATTTTAGTAATAAATTTAAGCTGTCAGGTGATGCCATTCTCTCCTCAGTTTATATTTTAATCATACAAACACCCAATATGGTTAGTGGGACCCATCAAGCTTTTGCCATAGAAAGTATTGATATCAGGGCCAAAACGGCTGCACCAAGTTTTCCGTCCGAACCGTGATCACTCAAGCTTAGCTGACAACACCGAGGTGTCAGTTAAGATTGAGTGGTCAGGGTTGGGACGGAAAACTTGGTGCAGCAGTTTTGGCTCTGATATCACTACTTTGTATGGCAAAAGCTTGATGGGCCCCTTTATTCTTATAGGGTTTTTGTATGCTATGATCCCTTTTGGTCGTTTTATGGTTTTGTTTTAGTGTAAGTATTGATTCTGAGCTCCTTATGAAAATGTAATTGTAAATCATTCACGGGACAGTATCAAAAAAAGAGGCCGAGTGGCTGGCAATGTGAAGGGTATCGTTGAAGCTCTATAACAATCAGTATTTGTTACGTCGTTTCACCGGGGATCTGTTCTTATTTCCTTTTTTAACCCTATTCAGTAGAGTGGGGGAGGGGTAGAAAAACAGCTTAATGGCAACGCCTGACGGCTTAAATTAAAATATTTAAATAAGCTTGATGTTTTTATTTGTTGAGTGGGAGGAGAGAATGTCGCGGACAAAACATCGTGGGGACAAAACATCGCACGGTGAAAACATCGCACGGGTACTACATCGCGGATACAACATCGCGAACAACATCGCGAACAAAAGAATGTCATCGTCTGAGAGCTTACATTTTTACATTTAAATAATTTTTAAAACTTCCACCTTCCAACTTATTAAATATTTTATTTTATTTGCGATGTTTCGTCCACGATGTTTCATCCGTGCTATGTTTCGTCCACGATGGTATTGTTTGCGATGTTGTTTCCGCGATGTAATTTCCGTGTGATGTTTTGTCTGCGCGATGTTTTGTCCCCACGGTGTTTTGTCCGCTATGTTTTTGTCACGCGATGTTTCGGCGGCGATGTTTTAGCCAGATACCGATAATTGTATCGAGATCTTATCAAATTCATTATTTCCTGATTGTTCCCTGGTGCCCGATGATGTGTCAGATTTCCTCAGGTTAAGTAACATAAGCTTAAATCATATTTGTTTCTTTGAAAACATTTTTCGGACATTCCTTTGGCCATTGTGAGATTTACCGTTATGAGAATCGTAGATGATGCCACTGTGGAATGGAAGGTTTCTCAGAAGGTGAACAATCTTTTTCAATAATCTGTGACACATGGATTTAGAGAAAAAAAATTTATTATAAAATACACAGTAATTGGATGTTTCAAGAGATTGGAAGGCATTTTTCTTGACCCTTTCTTTCATCTGGCCAAGACTTATTTCTGCAGCAGAGATAAGTGGGGTTTTTTATGCTGAAGTTGCATTTCTCGGGTGATCCGCCATTACAAATGGAGTAAAGCTTAACATCTGTACTGTCCAAATCCTTTCCTGCTTCTTTACAGATCAGTGCTCCCAACTTGTATTTATTAAAGGGTGACAGTGGAACATAATTCAGATCTCCTTTTTTGGTGATACGGTTAATCTGGAAAGAGAATAGAACAGTGGTTTGAACTAGATTGAACCGAGATTATATTACGTTTCAAACTAGGCAATGAGGTGATAATTATCGGTCTCTCATAATAAAAACAAAACCTTTCATATTGGAAGCCTAAATCCAAACTTTACATATAACGTAAAAACTGTTCCTTCACCTATAGTTAGCGCTGTAAAATATTTTGGGTATGTATTGTGATCAGTTAAAAGTACAAATCACTGTGGGCATGTGGTATGTAATACAAAACACAGCACAACAATTGTTTGATGTTGCTTTACCTCAGTGTGTTCTCATTAAGATTTAGGCTGCGAGCACTGGGGCGTCAGATTCGATAGGCGTCTTGGTCCCAGCTGTACATTTCTGGCTTCTCATAGACCCGGGTTCGATCGTGGTGAAGGGAAGTGTATACATACGGGTTTTTCTCCAGTCGTTTCCCGCCCGTTGCACGAGGGTTTCCTCCGGGCACTCCGGTTTCCTCCCTCATGCGGCAAAAAACAACTGTCCAACTGGTGGTAGTTTCCACTCAACATCTGCCGCTTGGCCCTTCAAAAGGTCTGAGCTCATTGGCCGGCACCTTCTATTCTATTCCTTCTATTCTATTCCTTCTATTCTATTCCTTCTATTCTATTCCTTCTATTCAAATGTTAATGAGAGCATACCACATGGAATACCGCCTTCTTGAGTCTGTACAGCGATGATTCACCAAAATGTTGCCAGGCATGCTAAACCTGCAGTATTGCTTGTATTTAAAAGGGTGGGATCCTGTTCCCTTGACCTTCAAGACATCATTTTAGTATGCTAGCTTATTCGTGGCTTACTTGCCTTTTGTTTTATCCTAGTTCTATCAGCTCGTGATCGTTGTTTTAAATTATCTTTTCCGGCTACTAAACTGGATTGTAGACTATAAGGGTTTTTTTTTTTTTTTGTCGTGAGTATGATCCTAGTGTACAATTTTCTGGCTGAGGAATCCGTTACTGCCAAATCTGTCAACAACTTCAGTAAGTTTTTTAAACTTGAAAAACCTGACGACCTTTTAAATGAATTCTTGTTGAGTTATTGAATTAAGGAATACTTATCTATTTATTATTTATTAATAGAAGGTTGAAAAGTTCCAATTCTTACGTTAAGGGGTATCCACCCAATACCAAAACTGGTATAAAAGAAGCCGTCAAGTTTCCAAACAGGGTCTGCCTTTGAAGGTAGTGATATCATTTATACAGGGAAAAGCTGCCAGGGTTATTGCAATTGACCAAATTATTCACACCTACTATTCGCGGTAGCAGTCCTAGAGCTTTCATTTAACATACAAAGTATTATTCTGTGCCATTAACTTGGCTAATAGCATTAACTTTGTCGGCCTTTCCATGGTTGAATGATATCACTACCTTCAAAGACAGACTTGGCGGCTTCTCTTGCACCAGTTTTCGTTTTGGGTGGATATAACAAAATTCAAAGGACTGTGAACGCACAAAAGGTCAAATCGTTTTATCGTCGTCTTCACCTTTTTTTTTTCTGGAGGCATTTTATATCTGTTATTTTTCATGTTGATAATTTTCACATTTGCTGTTGCACAATAACTGTTACATCAGCCAAACTGACACGGTTTGGTTTATTGTACGTGCATACTTCACATGCTTAAGTTTCTTAAATCCCGTTTTTGCGCATACTGGCTAACAAGCATACAAAACCATACTGGCTAACAAGCATACAAAACCATACTTGCTAACAAGCGTACAAAACCACACTGGTTCACAAGCGTACAAAAGCATACTGCTAACAGGCGTATAAAACCACACTGGCTCACAAGTGTACAAAAGCACACTGGCTTACAAGCGTACAAAAGCACACTGGCTAACAAGCGTACAAAAGCACACTGGCTAACAAGCGTGACTGTAATTGCAGCAGCCCTTTGGTACGCTCGACCAGACCACGGTAACGGGACTCCTATATAACGGGAAGTAAGGGTGTTGCAACGTCAGGTACAACGATGTCAACAATGGAGTTACATAAGAAACTTTCAATCTATGTAGAACATGGTGTTTTGTCACTTCTGGTGTTTGATACTGCTGCACAAATATATTTGATGCATAATTTGAATGAATCGAATGACATCACTCTGGATGTAACAAGACGTCTGGATGAAAACTATGTTTCCGATGATGTAACTTTAGTATCAAAGTGTATAAATCTTGAGGCATTTGTGAAAAACATATATGTAAACAATGGTCTGGTGTGTGGTGTCCCGTTAGGTTTCGATGCTGCAAAGATCTACGCATCCATTTAAATGCTTTGGTTGAACGGAACATGTCGCTAAATGTCACCTGATACCATCAATAAAAAGCTTGTTAATTGACTTCGTGTTTATTAGTCTTTCGCAGTGAGTCCTGTTGGCGTGGGTCCAAGGATGATTCGTGTGACGACACACGACCTATCCGTTCACAAAGGACGTCACGAGTGAATTTTTCACATGGAGAAATTTCTAAAGAAGTTTCTAATCCTAACACAATTGCTTGGACAATGCGTTAAAACAACGCATTGTCCAAACATAAAAAAAATAGGTAGGAAATTTTTTGTTTGTTTTTGTGTTCTATTGTTTGGCAAATTTCGTCAGTAGTTTTAAAAATTACTAAAAGGAAGAAATTTATTAACCCAACAAAATACAGCAAATCGGTGGACAAACACTGGGATTTCCCGTGGAAAAACCACTGCACATGGTTGATGAAATTTTTTTGGATTTTCCGGAATAACCGAAAAAACAACCATGAGTTAGGCAATTAAATCAAAAATTAGCTAATAAAAAGGTAGAATTTACAGCAGTCAAGCAAATTTTTGACTGATAACGCAAATTTGATGTTTTGTGGTAAATACAAATCAAAATCTTCTTAAAACCATAAGTTATTTTAATATGCCTTCAAGTGTATTTTTTTCCATTCGCAAAAATAGTCTATTCACTAACATTTCATTTGTCCAAGCAATCTAGTAATTGTTGTTTTTGGTTTGTATTAAGGAATAGTTAGCAACTTCCATTTACTACAATCATATATATATAGTAAGTGGGTAAAGCCGTCTAGTAGTTAATACAGGTTGATTTTTTTCTTCAAGTTTTCTAGCGTTGTTTTCTTCATCTCCAGTTTTGCAAGGGATGGGCCGTGACGGATAACTACAGATAAAAATTATCCCACTTTCCCATGGTCCATACGGAACATCGTCATTGGGGAACTGTGCATCCGTCCCTAGGTGTACCCTTAACTGCATACTCATTAATGCTCGCAGCCTTGTCAAAAATTGTGGTAGTTTTGGGGTACTTTTGGCCAGTGAGTTTTATGATTTGCTTTTTGTGGTGGAAACATGGTTAATGCCTGGCTTTACTGATGCTATGTTACTGGGCAACTTCCCATATCGCATGATTAGATCTGATAGGGATTCACGCGGTGGGGGGATTGCGGTTAGTTATCGGGTCGGTTTTGAGGTTCTGTGCGCAGCACTTTCTACAAACTCGGAGTGCTTTTCTATTCTTATTCCTAAGTCTAATCTTAACTTTATTTTGGGATATATTCCGGATAGCTACAGTGATGATATTGTAAATGAAACCTCAAAGTTCATGGTTGCTTGTGTAAAGCCCCATTATGATTAATAAACAAAAACGGAACGTTAAATGTTTAGAGTAAGGATCTAAAAGTCAAAACCTAGAAGGAACACGGACAAGCTTTGACAGTTAGGGTCTAGGTGTAAAATTTTTTCAGTAAGAGGCTGGAAAGCATTAGACCCTTACTACCCGGTGGTTAGATTAGTTCTAGTCTCTTCGGACTGAACGTGTGTATGAACGGTTGTAGCAGGTTTTCTTTGTTCTTAGAATATTGTTTTGGAACTTTAATAACACAATTTTCTTGTGAAGTTTGGCATTTTGTCTTTTGATGCTTTAGAATTTTTATTATATTTCGTAGATTTATGGTAGAGGATTACCATAATGCTGTTTGCTACGAATATGCTGGCATGTTACTAAATTGAAAAATAATTTTCAACGTAAAGCAAAGCAGGAAACGTATAACCATACTACCAATTGATCATCACATGGGTCATTGTAGGATGATTTCCAGTTTTTCATGAAAATGTATTTATTGCTGACCACCGGGTAGTAAGGGTCTAATGCTTTCCAGCCTCTTACTGAAAAAATTTTACACCTAGACCCTAACTGTCAAAGCTTGTCCGTGTTCCTTCTAGGTTTTGACTTTTAGATCCTTACTCTAAACATTTAACGTTCCGTTTTTGTTTATTAATTCGTGTTACTTTTAGAATTGCAGCTAAACTGTAAAACAGTGCAGTTGGCGGTCACAGCTGATAGTTTAACACAAGAGACCCTAGGCTGACCCTCACTAATGTAGCTTAAGGGTTTAAGGGTTTAAGGGGTTTAACGAGCGTTAACCACTCCTGGTCATCTGCCCGAAGCCCTAAGGCCCTATGTCTGCACTAATGTAGCTATCGCCAATGTTAACAATAGAAATAAATCCTTTAATCTTCAGTCTATGTCTCGCAGCTGATGTTTGCTAATTGGTATTGTTGCATAATAACAATGTTTAAAACAATGTAAAACAATCAATCTGGTGGTTTAGAGCTCCGTAACCCCTGAACCACTTGACCAATTAAAAAAGGCCTTATGAAAAGGGCACATCTACAGAGCAATACCTGTAAAATGAGCTAAGAACCAGCTTTATAGGACAAATGGTTTGACCTGTAGAGAGGACAGACGAAAGTATCCCCAGAACAACAACAACAAGAAGAAGCTGAACAAGAAGTTGTCTATTTGGCCCTTGTCTGCATCTCGGGTTTGGCTGGACCGAATTTCACAATTTTTGGACTGCAGACAGGCCTTTACTAGTCAAGGCTAGATTCCAAATTTGGTTTAAATATGTTTACTTTTGACGGAGTTATAAGCTCTCAAAGTTGAGAGTTTAACACAGAGGTCCTAGGTCGACCCTTACTAACACTGGCTATCGCCAGTGTTAATAATATCATCCTTGGTGACTTTAATTGTTCAACTGCCGATTGGGACAACTTCAGTGCTAGCAACAAGCACCATCAGTTATTCCTAGATTTCATCAGACCGTTGGGCCTGTCACAGTTAGTAACCTCCCCAACCCGTGGCCAGAACATTCTGGACTGCATCTTATCACCTTCCGACCGCCTTGTTTTTGACGTAAATGTGACAGACCATTTGGGCACCAGCGACCATTGTATGGTCACTTTTAAAATTTATTCCACTACTACATCCTCAAAGATAAATCATATATCAGGTGGAAAGATTTATTTTACAGCATTGAGAGAACGCTTAAGCTACATTGACTGGAACCTTGAGCTTTCCATAAATGAGAAAAATGTGAATTTATCCTGGCTTAGGTTCTTATCATTGTTAGATCTAACCAAGGAACCATATCGAGGTGCAACAACTTACTATCGATCATCCGTTCCTCGTGTTCCACGCTCTCTTAGCATACTTGGAAAGAATTAGCTTAAGCTGTGGCAACTCTACAAGTCAAACCTTACTGTGGAAGCAAAGGACAGGTACAATGCCTGTAAGAAATCTTATGCTGAAATAGCAAATAAATGGAGATACTCCAGAGAGGAAAAAACTATCAAAGAAGGAAATTTATCTGCCCTCTTTAGGCTTTACATGCATACTACTGGCTCATCGCGTTCGATACCTCCGTTGAAACTGGGTAATACTATCACTCTGGATGACGCTGAAAAAGCGGAAATAATTAATACTATTTTTGTGTCAAACACTATCAGCGACAATGGACAAATTCCATCCAGTTATCCAATTTCTGAGGGTTGCGATCTGCACCTTGATGAGATTGTGTTCTCAGTTAAATCCACACTATCTTCACTACAAAAGCTTAAACCTAGCCATGAAGTGGGGCCAGATGGTTACTCCGCCTACTATTATAAACAGATTAGTAGACATATAGCTTTGCCATTAACTCTAATCTTCAACCTCTCTTTTGAGACAGGCGTCCTACCGAAAATGTGGCTTACTGCAAACGTAACACCCATATTTAAAAAGGGTGATCCTTCTGACCCAGTAAATTACAGGCCGATTGCGCTTACGTCTGTCCCTTGTAAATTGATGGAGTCTATCATAAAAACTATTTTGATGGACTTTCTACTCGCATCAAACATAATCTCGGATGATCAGTTCGGCTTCCTCCCTGGTAGATCGACTACCTACCAGCTTCTCTCGTTCCTGGACAATTTGTCTTCAAACTTGGACATCGGAGCGCCGAGTGATGTTGTTTATTTAGACTTCATGAAGGCTTTCGAATCTGTCGTACATTCGAAATTACTGTTTAAATTAAAGAGTATAGGCATAGGTGGAAAGCTTTTAACATGGCTCGAGTCCTTCCTTCAGGATAGGACACAGCGTGTTTCAATCAATGGCTCGGTCTCTACCTCTTCTTTAATCCGAAGCGGAGTTCCTCAAGGTTCAGTACTGGGCCCGCTGCTTTTCGTTGTTTTTGTCAACGATTTACAGTGCCGCGAGGGCGTCACTTTCCAATACAAATTTTCTGACGATCTAAAGGTGGGTGCCCCCATTAATGACCTTACACCGTCATCTTCTACCACGTTCGATCTTAAATATATCTTCAATTGGAGCAGAGACTGGCAGTTGCCGCTTGCTGTCCCGAAATGTCTGGCCTTCCACGTCGGAAAAAATAACCCGTCTCATAGTTTTTTTTTGGGTAATCGCCAAATTCCAGACGTTTATTCTGTCAACGATCTTGGTGTTTGCCTTAATGCGGACCTAAAGAGTACAAAACACTGTGACCAGATTGTTGCCGGGGCTTTCAGACGGTTGGCCATTGTAAATCGATGTTTTACGTCTGGTAAAATGAATCTTAAAGTTTGGGCTTTTAAAGTGTTCGTTCGTCCATTGCTTGAGTCTGCAAGCCAGGTGTGGTCGCCATCTCTCTTAGGGGACATCGATAAGATCGAGCGTGTCCAGCGACGTTTTACAAAGGGCATCATCAGTTTAAGAAACTTAACATATATGGAAAGACTTGTGATGACAAACCTTGAGTCGCTGGAGCTGCGAAGACTTCGTGCGGATCTTTATCTCACTTTTAAGATTGTCAGGGGCTTCATGGAAATTGATCTACCGTTGTTTGATTTAGCACCAAGTGTCAACACACGTGGCCACCCCTTTAAATTGGCCGTACAAGCTTCGCACCGCGATTGTAGAAGGAACTTCTTTTCCTTGAGAGTAGTTCCTGTCTGGAACTCCCTTCCCGAAGCTGTAGTCACTGCTCGCAGTCCAAAACATTTTCGGTCAATCATGTCAAAGCATTGCTTGAAACCATTCTTGAAACGTCCTGAATTTTTTTGGTAATTTCGTATTTAGATCTGTTCTTTTTGCTTTTGTAGCTTAGCTTTCCTGTGGCGCTTAGTCAAGGCTGGCTATTAGTGATCCTCGGATCCTTGCCAGACCTGCTGCTCCTGCGGCAAAATATTATTATTATTATTATTATAAAACGGAGCTTACTTACTATCAGAAGTAGGAACGAACAAAACAAAACTTCAAGAAACAAATTCCCGCATCGAAATCCTATTGGGTACAGCTCACTTTCTTAAATGCTTTGAGCGAGCAGCTGCGGCCTGTGAGTTGAAATATTAGTCAAAACAATATTACTAATGAAATCCTGCACCATTATGGATGTGGGTATGGAAATTTGTTTCTAAAAAGAATAATGGAATGGAAACCAACTGTGCATGTATGCTGGCACACTGCGTAGTACCTACATACCACGCATGGCAACGTTCTTTACTGCTAGTTTTCCACCATATCCGTATACAGCACGATTGGCTGTTTCTCGTTGCACTGAGGAAATTAAAAACTAAAAATTGAACAATGGGAGTGTGCCTACCAGGTTTTTTTTCCCGTTAAAAGCAAAATAAAAGAAACGTACGTTAATGCAGACTGTAGAACGTGCATGACAGCACGAATGGAAACTGTAACTGGTACGGGGTCTGATAAAGATGGTTAGTTAAAGATCATAAGTGAATGAATAAATAAATAAATAGCTAAATAAGTAAATAATTACAATGGAGATGAAATCTAACAGCTCAGACATCATGGCGACGTTACATCGCACGGTGGGGTCACCATTCTGGTTACAATAGAAATAAAAAAAATCGGTAAGAAAAAAGAAAGTAAGGGTGAACCATCGATGTTATACATATACACGTAATCTTTCTAGCAACACGGCAAAGGGAATACCACAAGTCATTTTGGCAAGTGGTGTGTTCAGACTCCGGAATAAGACTCTTGAACAAATCGATAATAATGTGGGGTCGCAGGAAGTTCAGTTACTAGCACGCAAGTCACCAAAAGTTGTTGACAGCTGAAAAGATGTGCAATCGTTTCAAGGAAAGAAAGTATTGCACCTTACAAAAGAGGTGTAATTTTTGAAAAACAACAGTTTTCCGTAAGTGCCAAAAAAAAAAAACAGTATTTTGCTGGCCCTCCTGCCTGGCCGGCTGAAAATTGTTTCTGTTGCCTAATAGGAAATATACAATACCTGAAAATTTCTAGCTTTCTTCCCTGAAGTATGCTTCTCTTGCTGGAGTTTTAAAGTTGCGTCGAGACGGCCAGTTGCGTAACCCCTCCTGTGCATACGCCAGGATCCTCTATAAAAGCATTCAGGCGAGGCCGGCCCGCCATCTTTTCCCTCTCGAAATGTCAAATGGTGACTCAAGAGAGGAGGTAGGGTGGGTTCAGGTATTGTACATTTCCTATTAGGCAACAGAAACAATTTTCAGCTGGCCAGACAGGAGGGCCGGCAAAATACTGTTTATTTTGTCGTTCGGAAATATACAATACCTGAAAATTTCTAGCTTTTTCAGTAGACCTCGTCAGCTCAGGTGGTGGGCACCCTTGACAAGTGCCCTAGGGTTACGAGCTGGCTTCCCCCAAAAAGATTACTCTTCGCACTTTTATGAAACAGAAAATCGGCAGTTTGGGTTCATCCATGGAGGTGGTTGTCGAAGATGGAAAATGATTCATGCTTCTGCTTCAGGACATCTTGGAACAAGACATCAGTCTTGTCGGTGTCTGTTTCAGTGCTTAAGGGGGATTGAACGATATGTCTGGTAGTGATGATGGGTTTCAGACCATGCAATCCGATTTCTTGAGTTTATGTCGGTCTTGAGTGATGGTTTGTGTTGACTGACTTCATTGTGAGGATGTAGGTGAATTGTTGTGGATGCAGATGTCACTCGTGGAAGGTCCAAGATGCCGCATGTCTTGAGTTCATGTGTTGTGCCACTGATGTTGTTGTCACTTCAAGTGATGCTGCGGTCAGGAGGAGCATGGTGGGCGACAGGCTTGACCTGAGTTGTTTGGAGTTGGCGGAGGTGATCCTTAATCCACTCTGAGAGGGGTGAGAAGAATGACTGGATACGAGCTCCGGGAGTTTGATGTCGCAGTGCTGTGGCATTCCTGTGTGAAGTTTGCAGGTGAGGTCCACTGGCAAGCTTGAATTTCGCTGCAGCGAGGACTGGATGTCAGTGTGGTTAGAAAAACGGTCATGTGGGTCAGGAAAAAGCGGATCATGTTATTGCGTGCGTTTGAAACATGGTCCCATGAGGCAGGAGAGGACTATGGATGGGTCCCATTCTGGGAAGGAACGTTGTGAGGATAGGCAGCCGACCACGATTGCTTGATGAGGGGTGAGAAGCACAAGTCGTCTTGGAGATGTGTTGCGTTTCCGATTTGAAGGACAGAGAAACGGGAAGGTCCGTGACAGGCATGAAGGAACCTCTGTCTTTTTTTTTATGAAACCAGCGTTTCCTGTGGCTGTCATTGATCATGACAATTGGTGCGCAGGTTGCTTTGGTTGAAATTCAGGGTGTTTCTTTTTAAAATTTTGCTTCATTTGGCTCAATCTTTCGTCTGTTGAGCAAGTGAATGTGGGCTTGCAGGGCTGTGCCTTGTGAGGATTCGAAAGAGCAGTGTCATGTTAGTTAGAATGACAAAGTTCCTGGTTGAAAGTCTTGAGTACGACTTGTTGTGGTTTGGTGGAGTTAGGAATTGGTTGTTGGACCCGCTTTCGGGATATCTTGGAACGATAACAGTTGACGTAAGTGAAAGATTCAATCGATGGTCTTGGAAGAAGGCGTGTGAGTGAGCTTCAAATCATAATCATCGAAAAGCAGTTCTGTTGGAGAGTTTCCGATGACTGGCAATTATCTGGGTTGTCCTCTTGTGGTCGTCGGAAAAGGACAGTTGAAGAAGGAAATGACGAGAGTTGGTGGTTTCATTGGTTATTGGTAAGGGCCACCTGTTGTAAAAGATGGGTGTCAGGAAGTTGCAATGACAGTCGGCTTCAGAGCAGTGGAAGGGTTGGGACTGCGGTGGGTAGTTTGCAAAGGACAGGATGGCAGTGGAGCTGTTGAGCAGTGGTCAGGCTGTGGCTGTGTCGGGAAAGGCTTTTCAATCGTGTGGAGCCGAGCTGTAGATGAATGACAGTGAAGGATAGCTGGCTTGAAACGACTTGCAGCAGGAAACTGTGAGGGCGCTCGATAAGGTCAACAGGCAATGTCGGATGATCGGCTGTAGAGTTGTGACCGTAGTCAATCAGGGGGTTTAGGCAGAGCAGGATGAAGGTCCCAGGAAACTGATGGTGTCATGCTGAAGCTGAAAACTGGAATGGATGTCGGCAACGGACAGCAAGTTGTGAAGGATGACTGCCGTGACGGACTAAGGCCAAAAAGAGCTGCAACGAATGCCGTCCAGGGACAGCAGGCAGCGAAGGATGGAAGTCCTAATGAACTGCAATTTTTGTCCGCTAGGACAGCAGGTGGCGAAGGACAACTGTGTGCTGGAGTGCAGAAAATAGTTGACGGGGAGTTGCAGGCACCAAAAGATGAAAGTTGAAAGGGCTGCCATGAAAGGCGGTAAGGGACAGCAAGCAACGAAAAATGACGGTCCAAAGCAGCTGTGATGATTGTCAGTGTGGGACAGCTGATCGGTGAGGGGTGTTCTCTTCCTGTCAATTTCAACGTTTAATTAAGGTTTACCTCGTCAATCTGTGGTGGTGGGCACCACATGACGGGTTTCCAAGGGCGTGAGCCGAGTTCCCAATGAGACAGTCTTTCGGCAGGTTTTAATTCATTGCGGCCATCTGTGACTAGTCTCAGCAGATTCAATGCATAAAGGCAATCTGCAACAGAAGGGAGATGCTTGAATGTTCCGATTTAGCTGTGATGATGGCTGGTGAGGGACAGCAGGCTGAAGCGGAAGCAACTGTAGTTTATGATGTAAAGGAGCGATTCGGACTGTTGTGGCATCTTTTCTTGGTTGGTGCGGATGGGCAATAGAAAAATAGTGTGGCTATCCATAATTCAGATCCATGTAAAAGATGATGGCGATCTTTCCTGTTGAGTCGGAAGATCTTTGATCATGTTCAAGGATGGCGAAGATTTTGCAATACAGTCCAGAAAGTGTGGATGACAGTTGGCTGATGACGGCGTGTTAAGTGAGGCGGTCAAGCCTAATGTTGAGAAGCTCGAATGGCACACTCCGTGAGTGCATGTTCTTGACTTGCAGACTGAAGAGAAACATTGTGTAACCGATAGTTCCGGGTCGTAATGATTCAGGATAGCCCAGCCAAAGGCAAAGAGGGTGAAGGAGCACCATCTTGGACGAAGGTTCCTTCGGAGTTTCTATGAATCCTGGCTTGGTGTAATCCAGTTAACAAAGGATGTCATATCCGAGGACAGGAACTTAGATGAGGGTGGAGAAAACTCGTGATGGCTTTGATATGAGAGATAAAGAAAACAAGGGCGAGTTAGGATGAGGAGGGTTGATCTTGTGTTGACAATCACGGATGACACCCGTGAATCCATGTCCTTGACGTTGGACAGGGAAGAATCGTTGTGCATGACGAGTTCATCGGGGTTCCGTTTAGTTTTGGTGTGGCCCAGTCTGCTTGATCGAGGGATGGCATATCCGAGGACGAACACAGGCTTGGATGAGGATCAAGAAGCAACGGATGGCTTGAGGCTTGTAAGAAAAATAATCGGGATTTTTCTTTAACCATGAGTTGTTGCATTCTGACGTGAGAGTAGTTTAAAAACAGATGCGGAAGAAAGATTAGTGTGGGATGTGTCACGTCCACAATTTTAGTTTCATGCTGAGGACGGAGGCTGTCTTGCCATGTAGAAGCTTGGTGTTGATTGCGAGATGACGAGGAATATGTATCCCAATTCAGAGTGAAAGAATGACAAGGGATGATGAAGGCATTTACAGATTGGATGGCTTGGTCTTGTTTTTGAAATCACGGACAGCATTATCCAAAAATGACAGTGCTTGACTTGAGGATAGAGGCAGATCGTGTGAAGGGTAGTCCACACCATGATTGGTGAGCAGATGCAACTGGAGAAGGGCTTCAAGACGAAGGAACGGCCATCTTTGATAGCAGTCCGAATTTGAAAACTCGGATGGGAATGGAGAAACATGGTTAAGGTACAAAAAGTTGGTTGTCCAATCTTGAGTGAAGCAAGCAAGCGGTATGATGATGAGGTGGCTTGTTAGTTGTTGACTTGTACTTGAATTACCGTACAGCACGGTCCATTATGGCGAGTGCTTGACAAAGGTTGATTCTTGTGTGAAGGACAGCTAAAGGATGAGCATGTTGATAAACCAAGAGGAATTTCGGACAGAGATTGATGCGTCTTCAAAGAGGACGATCTGTGAGAATGCTTCTTTTTCTTGGGCTTCTTAACTGAAGTAAAATAACAAACAAAAAAACTGACAACCATCGACGGGCGACGGACAGCGAGGCGATGGGGCGGCCATCCTGGACGCAGGATCAGTCGTCGTTTCACAGGAACAGGCCACGACATAGTCTGCTTGAGCGTGCGTTGGCTGTCCGAAAATCGGAGTGCACGAAATGAGGACAGGGACAGGAGAAAAAGACGGACTGTTGCTTGAAGACAGGACAGAGACGATGAGGACATTGGTAATCCAGTCTTGAGTGTAGGAATGACTGCGTGATGATGATGGTGGCCTGTTTGTTGTTGACTTGTACTTGAATTGACGTATGGCACGGTCCATTAGAGCATGTACTTGCGATGCAGATAAAGATTGATTCTTGTGCGATCGCCAGTCAGAATTCTTAGAAAAATAGTCCGAATTTTGAGACGTATGTTGAAATTCGAATAAAGATCGATACGATTTAGAAGATGATAATCTGTGGGAGTGTTTCTTTTTCTTGGCCTTCTTAATTGAAGAATGTGATGAGAGTTGGCCCCATGGAAGTGATGATGCAGAAGGAGATACTTGAATTGACGGACAGACAACAATATTACGATCAACGGGCGACGTACTGTGAAGCGATGGGGTGGCCATCTTGTTTCCGGGCTCAGTCGTCGCATCCTTTGAACGGGCCATGGCGTCATCTGCTTGAACGTGCGCTGGCTGTCCGTGATCTTGAAAGTCGGATTGCAGAAAATAGGATAGTGACGGAGCGAAAGTTGGACTGCTCAAATCAGGTTAGAGATGGAGTCGAAACTCGGAGAGCAGAAAACAGGACAGGGTCTGTTGCTTGAAGATACGATGAGAAGAGAGAAGCAAAAGTAGACGTCCCGGCTATCGCTGGAGGGAAAAGATGGCGGGCCGGTCTCGCCCGAATGCTTTTATAGAGAATCCTGGCGCATGCGTAGGAGGGGTTACGCAGCTGGCCGTCTCGACGCAACTTTAAAATTCTAGCAAGAAAAGCATACTTCAGGGAAGAATGCTAGAAATTTTCAGGTATTGTATATTTCCGAATGGCAAAAGAAAAATGATTTGTATATTACAATCAAACGGAACAAGTGAAGTTTTGGAATTCATCATTTCCGAAAGTGTCAAAAAGTGATTTGTAAATTGTAGTAAGGGGAGAACGCTACAAACGTTAGGAGCGATTTGTAAAACGTGCACTACACAACAACCTAATTGCAACGAGGAAATAGCACGTGTGTTCCGTACATCGGTAAACATGACGTAAGTTTGTCAAAATCCTACAACTATCATTAATTCGTGACAGTTCTTGCAGGAAAACGCTGTTGTGTAAGCAAGAACCATTGTAACTTCGGAACACGCGTGTCCCGTTTACGTAACCTTGATGTGCAATATGGCGAGTGAACCCACTATGACTTTGTACCTAAACAACAAAAAATGTTGTAAGCCCATCATTACGACACGTGCAAGGACATTTTATCAATAAAGTACTTCCTTAAATCGATGGCCCAGTACCAACAAATTTGTGGTATAAAAGTCAGAATTTGTCGACGTAGCAGCATACACGTCCTCCAGTCCCATTCCCAAGCTACAATTGGTAAGTTGATTACTATTCGTTCATTACTTTTAAAACTTTAGTTCCAAGTAGTTATTTGTTTTCCCTGTGTTTTACAGGTAAAAACCCTTTATCACGATGTAGTAGTATTTTATTATTATTATTATCATGTCATTCGAACTTGGAAATAATGTAACACTTGTGGCGATTATTGGTACGTCTGACTGGGCCTCGGCACTAATGCCACAGCTAGGAAAGGAGCTACGATTTTACATGTGGGTTTGATTCTACTTAAAGCTGTGATGGTGAAAAAGAGGCAAAATTTGGGTTCAGCCCGCATGATGTTTTATTTATAAATTGGAGCGTTGGTGGACTCAGGTTCGTCTGACTTACACGGGGACACTTTACCTCTGCTTAGGGACTAACTTCGAATGTCAGGGAATCTAGGCTTACTTAGGATCTAACGGAATAACAACACTGTCGGGGTTATTGTCTGGTTTTAGTTATAAATAAATCTGGTATCAACGGGGTTGCTGTGATGCACAAACAACAGGGTTGGACTGGTTTGAATTTATATTGTGGACTTAGGGGAAAGTTGGGAATAATTCCAATTAACCTGGCCGAAATTACCTTGTGGACCGGGATGGTCGGAGGACAGTGGCGAAGTGAATTCAAATTCGGTTCAGCCCCGAATTGTTGAGAGCATCGGGTAGAAAACCACTGGTTTATTCCAGTGTTCCCCGTGTTCTGTGTTTTGTGGTTCTCTGGTGACCTGGTCATCCTGGTTTAGGTTAAGGTGGGCTAGGTCGTTAAGTAGGCTAGCATGAGCGCATAGGTATATGTATTCCTTTATAGCTCAATAAACAAAATAAATAAATAAATAGAAAACCAAGCGAGCTCGAGCCATTAAGATTATTGATGACGCACATTAACTACAGGCAATTTGTAGGTTACACATTGTTACAATAATTGGTCACACAACATCATTCAGCAAACAATGGGAATTACTTTTGAAGTTACAACGGATTGTTAAAATATGACGTCATCATAATCTTGGATTTGAATTCGTAAGTGACGTCATCATTGGAACTTTGTTGGCGTGGCATGGTTTCTACATGGCTATTCCGGAATAAACCTCACAATACCGTTCACGTGTACCGAATTTAACGGCTTCACTAAAGTCCACATTTTATGATACGAATATGAAAGTATACCAACCTCAGATGTTGTAACTATCAATAGGTGTAGAGGACTGGGGCAAACTTGAAAATTTAATATCAGAATGGCTATCATGTTTCGATAAGGATACTGCACAATTGTTGTATGTACCATCAACCCTCATTGTTTCCTGCTTCAGCGATTGTTCTGATAAATACATTGCCATGTCGTCTCATTCTTTAGAATGCATTAAACTAAACAAATCCCAAG
>JAHWFP010084465.1:48299-59699 GCA_023313725.1 Lithobius niger
TCGTGAGTCTGGATGCTGTTCAGTTTATTGACGTGATGTAGGGCGCTCGCCTGCACTTCGGGCACGGCAGACTGTCGGAGGCATGACTTCGGATTAATTGGGAATGGCGTAAGGTTCGTAATGAATTTCGAAAGGATGAATCGAAAAGGGGACCGAAAGATGGTGTGCAGCCGGAATGGCGTCCGCAACCGTTGTGCCCATTCCAAATCTGTTGCCATGCCTCCGGCCATCAGCACGAGACCGAAAGGCAAAGCATACATGGTACAACGTGGTATTGTTACAGAATATACACGGTTATTTGACAACAAACTTGGGAACAGGAGGGTCCCGTCTTGTTACAGTTTTACATGGTGGTGAGTCCAGAGTAACTGCAGTCACTGCAGTACCAACTCATCAAGCGTCATCAATTTGGACACCAGCGACCAAAGAGGGAGCCATTAGAAGATAGCTTTGGGACCATGCGAATATTTCGACCCTTATGATCGGGATTTTTCTTTGCTTTAAGAGCTCTAATAATAGTATCGGAAGAGTACCCCTGTGGTAATTCGAATACTACAGGCAAAGCCCTAAAACGTCATGCATGATGTCACCTGATTACTTGCAGTGTCTGTAGACGCACATTCGAAACTGATGATGCATTTATCCAACGCAATGCCATTCATCATTCTTCAGTTCCCCAGGAAAATGTTCGTTATGTCCGAAAGTATCTGCATTTAACAACTTTTTCAACGCTTCGTTTGTGATCTGCCGATCGATCGATGTAGAGGGCTATTTTCAATCTTCCCATTATTACTTGGAACATTCGTTTGCCATCTTGCAGGGACGACATATGCAATTTAAAACTTGATTGTGTCTAACTTAACACTGGAAAAACCAGGAATTGATTGACAATGATGCCCGTTTACGTGTGCAGTGTTGTATTAACAGTGCTGCATCCTGGTGACATTCAGAATCAAATCAATGAAGCTATTTTTAAAATCCTACATCAGCTAGACATTTTTTACCAGTATGGGTCTGGCTAGATAGTATCCAAAATCATCCGTTGCGACCTCCACCTGGGCAAGCACACTCCACAAGCTGGTGGGTGTTGTGTCATTTTATTGGACGATTATTTGACAACGATCGTTAACGTAAAATGTTTTAATAACAAGTGCTTTGTATGTTCAGTTTTGGCAGGGCTTTACCCAGCCACACACAATCCTTCCAAAGTGGAACATTATACAAAATACAAATCTACCCTTAATTTAAATGGGATAAGTTTCACCACTCCCGTTCACAAAATTCCTAGGTTTGAAGCACAAAATGACGTAGCCATCAATCTCTACGGATACGAAGACAAGAACATTTTTCCCATTCACCTCGGCAAAGGACAAAATTATTGTGAAGTGAAGCCGTACTTGGTGCGGGGGCAGCACTACTGCTACATAAAAAGTTTTAGGCATTTGACTCATTCTAACAATACCAGATATGTTTGTCCTTATTGTATTTCATCATTCCGTCGTGTTGACAGTTTAAACGAACATGTGACTATTTGTGGATCTTTCAAACCACAACATACTGTCATGCCTGATGACCAATTCATGGCATTTATGAGATACAATCGTCAATTACGTCATCCCTACGTCATGTACACTGATTTTGAGGCACTCCTGCCCCCTATGGACACTAACTTGTCGACACGACCCATCAGGTGCCTGTGTACAAAAAACAGTCACATGTTCCGTGTGGATAAGCATTTCTAGTGTTAAGGCCTAATGATGAGTTGTATTTGAAAAGTGTCTACAGGGGTGAGGATTGCGTCGAACATTTTTTCAAGTCTGTAGAAGAAGACTTGAAGTCTGTGGTCTGAGATCATTCAAATGACGTTTACCGACGATGATTTAAAACGCTTTGACGAAGCGACCTATTGCTCTATTTGTGACAAACCATTCGCAAACGACCCATTTAATCCTAAGGTCCGTGATCACTGACACCTCTCGAACTGGGCCTCTAGGCCTTTACTGAGGTGCCGCTCATAACAAGTGCAATCTGTATTACCAGTTTAAAAACGAGTTTCCCATTGTTTTGCATAATTAAAAAATTATGACATGCATTTCTTAATTCGAGGGTTAACATATTTTGAAAATAAGAATATTTCTGTCATACCACAGAATTCCCAGCGTTTCACAGCAGTTAAAATTGGCTCGTTTAAGTTTATGGATTCCTTTTCATTTTTACCATTGTCATTAATCACCTTGGTGGACACAATAAACGCCTTTCCTGTTTTAGAGGCTAGTTTTCCAGATCATCACCAATTGTTGAAGAAAAAAAGGAATTTATATGTATGAATATATGACTAGTTTTAGTAAGTTTAATGAATCCCAGCTAGCACCAAAACCTTGACTGACAAACACATTACTGAAGAGGAGTATCCGTACGCACATACAGTTTGAGAAGCTACAGGTTGTCCTACTTAGGTTCCTATCACGATCAGTATGTATTAACTGACATTGCCTTATTGGCAGACTGCTTCAAATATCTTAGAACTATTAGCATGGCTGAATACAGATTGGATCCATGTCACTTTTTCACATTGCCCAGATTAAGTTGGGAAGATACACTGTGCATGATGCCTGTTAAATTGGAACTATTAACTAGCTTCGATATGTATACTTTTTTTGGCAGGAATTCGGAGTGGAGTTTCTATCATCCCTAAACGGTATGGGAAGGCAAATAACCCACTTTTGGAAGGCTTCGATCCGACCAAACCGATCATTTACATAATTTACTTAGATGCAACAAATTTGTACGGTTTTTGTTTGAGCAAACCCTTGCCATTTTCAGGTTTTAGGTTGCTGACAGAAGAAGAGCTCTCGTCTTTTGATGTGTCCAGTATACCCGAAGACAGCACTGATGGGTATCTGTTACAGGTGGACTGAGACTATCCAAAATCCTTACATAATGCACATTCTGATTATTCTTTAGACCCCGAAAACGTTGAAGTCACACATGAAGTGTTGTCTCCTTTCAACGAGAGACTGGCTCCATCTTCCGTCACTTGTACCTCATTTCGGACCATGCAAAGATTACATTTGCTATCACAAAAACCTTGCCTATTACGTAAAACAAGGTATGGCTGTAACTAAGGTAACAAAAAAGATCAAGTTTACGGAATGTGCATGGTTAAAACCGTTCATCTATTTTCACACTAAGAAAAGGAATGATGCCACGATGGATTTTGAGAAAAATTTCTGGAAGTTAGCCGTAAATTCAATCTTTGGAAAATCTTGTCAAAACGTACGCAAATGCGTGAATATTACATTGAAAATAATTGATGAGTCCAGGGCATTAAAATGATTAAACTCCCCCTCCTTGCAATACTTACATATACCCCGACTTGGTTCTTTTTAAGATGCACAAACTGAACGTAACCTTGGACCGGTCTTCGTACATTGGTTTTTCCGTACTTGAGCAATCTAAATTTGTTATTTACGATTTTTACCATGGTTACATGAAACATATGTACGGTGACAAATGCCGTCTTTTATTAAGCGACACCAATAGTCTAATGCTAGAGGTTGAAACTGAAGACATTTATTCAGTCATGAAAACATCATTACATAGATTTGACATCTCCAGTAAACCCCAAAATCATTCTTTGTAAAGTGAACGCAACAAGAAAGTCTTGGGGATGAAACAAACGGTTTTCCAACATCAATAAAAAATACTCCTTCGAGTGTGGTGGAAAGGTAAAAAAAATTGGGAAGGGTATAAAAAAATGTCTTGACCAAGTTAGATGACGATTATTAGTGTTATCTAAACTATCACAAAACATTTTCTTATAATCAAGTAGCCATTCGCATCTATAAACACGAATCGTTTACTTTTTGCAGAATAAGGTTAGACTGGCCTGCTACGACTGGAAACGTTATGTCTTAGAAGATGAAACTGAAAAAAATCCTGTACAACATTATGCAATTAATCGTCCTCTTTAATCTGTCGAAGTTTCCTTTTCTAATTACTGTAAATAACCCATTCTTGTACATACCATTTCCTTTAAAATTTGAATAAACTGTACGAAGTTGTGTCGATGTTTGTTATGCCTCTTTTTCCTTCTACAGTGTTTGTTACACCTTTTACACATGTGTGGTTACGCCTATGATGTCAATAAACAATTGTTTACTGTTGACAATAAAGATTGAACATAAAACATACACTGAAACCAATGGCCACTTTGGGGAAAGGCCCATTTTGGGGTTCTGCCATCTTGAGTCAACCTATGGGCACTGCCATCTTGGGTCGTGACGTCACTTCCGGTTGGTCACGTGACGACCTGTGACGTCATTTCCTTGCTAGGACTGTAGGTATCCACTACTTCTGTTGTCCATGACAACTTGAGTCCAACCGGACACTAAGAGAGCAGACACATTTGTCACTTGCCATATACTGACCTCCATTGCACAATGCCACCATCGGTACTGACCCTTTCGTGAACAACACTAGCTGTGACTTGTCAGCAGACAACATCATGCTCATCTCAGCCATGCTCCTGTCTCTGTTTCATCACTGCCTGCATCACAATCTCCAATTCTGTTACGCCAGGTCTGGCCAACCAATTTACAACACACGCCGC
The DNA here is from genome assembly GCA_023313725.1 of Lithobius niger. NCBI lineage: Eukaryota > Metazoa > Arthropoda > Chilopoda > Lithobiomorpha > Lithobiidae > Lithobius > Lithobius niger. The sequence goes on from JAHWFP010084465.1 coordinate 52,912, forward strand.
AACATTGCAAACTGGTGCCACCAAACAAGTCAGTTCATTTAGGAATACTGTAAGGAGCAGTGGGCTTAAACAACTTCTCAGAGGAAGGCCCCTCAAAGTTGTCCTTGATGATGAAAATGCACCACCCACTCTGATGCAATTTCAACAAATTGCCTATCAGCCAGGATCTTCTCAATCACACGAACAAAATATCTCCCCACAACAGCCACCATTAGGAGACAAGGGTCATTCACAGGTCTACTGCATCATATGCCGCCTTTGTATCTAGGAAAACGGCCATAACTGGGCACGAAATTGATCCGCCCCCCCCCCCTCCAATATATTTTGTCTCTGGACCTTAAGTTTGTGCCTACACCTAATATTAAAACTTTAATTCCTCATTTTATTGCTAAACTGGAAGCAGGCACTATCAGGTGCCCCCACAGGTACGAAATTCGTTCACTTGCTCTGCAATCACTTAGGGCAAACTTGAAAATTAACAGTTGCAATAACTTCACACTTGCTCAAGTATCACAAATCCGGCAATTTATTTAAAAAACGGATATCCGCATTTTGCAGTCTGATAAGATTAACTCCACAGCCATCTGCCTTCAAAATGACATTCATGAAAAAATCCTACAGGAATTAAACAACACTGAACTCTGTAGAAAACTAGATCACAACCCTACCTCTAAATTTTCGGCCCTCAATAAAAAAATTCTTCAAAAAACTTATTAGACTTGGTAAACTGGCCACAAGCGTTCTTGACAATTATAAGCTTGAGCACCACCTACCCCCTTTTGTGTTTCCAAAAATCAAAACCCACAAAGATACTCACCCTTTACGGTTAATAACTAGCGGCAAAAATGCCCCAAATTTGGCACTAATCAAAATAGTGGCCAAAACACTTAAACTTTTAGCTGTAGGCCAACATACTGTCCGTAACTCATTAGCTGTCATTAAGGATCTTACAAGCACTCTTGACCCTGCTGGCTATAGCTGGACATCTTTTGACGTGAAAGCAATGTTTCCCTCCTTGGATCGTGAACTTATTCTCAATACTTTAAAGAAAAAACTCCAACACGACTCCACTGCACTTGACAAACTAACTTGGGACATTCTCATCTTTCTTGAGGCGGTTGAGCTTATTTTTGATACTACTTTCCTGCAGTACACTAGAATTTTTTTCTTCAGCATAATGGCGTTCCTATGGGTTGTCCTATCTCTACTTTCTTGTGCGATATTGTTATGAATAAGGTTGAAAACTTACTGGTCAGCCAAGCTTAAGTTTACTCAAATTGCTTACTATAAAAGATTCATTGATGACTCCTTAGCACTCTTTCCAACCGGCATTCGTAACGACATTTTTAAATTTTTAAAGAGCTATCATCGTTCCCTACAGTTTACAATGGAGGCACCTGACAATAATAAAATTGCTTTTCTTGATATTACAATCTTTACGAATAGCCACAATAGAGTTGAAACTGTCCATTTTCGTAAGCAGATCCAAACAACCAGGACTAATAACTTTCAATCATACACAGACCCAATTTATCTAGTAGCTGGGCTAAAAAACGAGCTGCGCCGAATTTATGCCCATTCCACCAATAAGCTTGTTTTGCTTGAAGAATTCAAATACATCTTCCATAAGTACCTTAACAATGGGTTTCCGTTACCCACTATCAGTAAATATAATAACTTTAATTGGCTCTCCACCTCTCGGAAACAACAACATAAAACCGGATTTCTTGTTGCGCCTTACATAAGGGGAGTTACTGAACCACTTCGCAGGAAGTTATACATTGATAATGTGTGCCTTGTTAGTAAAAGTAGCCGCGCTCTTCCCAGCCAACTTCTGCCCTCCCCTCCCAATACCAGTACTACAATATTCCTGCCAGATTTACAAAAGACACCATTATACCTTGTGCCCATTCTGGATGCACAGCCACCTATGTAGGCCAAAGTAAACAGGAAATATGTAAACGACTTAGTTCCCACAAATCAAACTTTAAATTAATGAAACAAGAAAACTCACTAGTTCAACACTTTCAAAAAACAGGGCATGAACTCGAAATTTTGCAAACAAAATATTTTATTTCAAATTCCTCACACCAAAACACGCGAAAACTTGGAAACACTTTGTATTCATTTAACCAAACCACCTGTTCATAATCACTTAATACCTACAGCCAATCACCTACAAGACTACATTAAGTTATGCAATGACGCTGGCATCAACACATTTCCACCAATCAAAATCCAGGGACCCACTATTTAAACCATAGTCGACCGAATTCTCTCTCATTCGACCAGCAGACTTAGGGGTGAGTTAGGGGTGACTCTCCTGTTCTTGTGCAGCTGGTGCAAGCTCCCAAAGAACATGGTGTGCAGTTAGCTCGCCACATACAGGGTGTCCAAAAAGTCCCAGGCCAGCCTCATAATTTTTGAATGGGTAGGAATACAAAAATGAAGTTTTGGGGTTCCTAGTTGGTCTGAAGGATCTGCCTTTTGGTATGGACGCCATATCAGTAGCCCCCCAGCCCCCCCCCCCCCCGGGGAGCCAACTTAAAAAATTCAAATGGAAAGGGGGGTCGAGTGGTACCTCTATGGAAAGGTCTTACTTAGACGAGTCATACGCAACCATGACGACCTCTCTACAATTTGCCAATCTCACATGCTGGCTGACCCAAGTTCAATAATGCCCTCTGCACTCGGATTGTCTACTCACGCTAGAGAAGTCGTAAAGAGTGCAGGGTGTAGCGGAGGTATTCACATTTTTCATGTGAAGACCTCCGGCTACTGTAAGCTTAGTCAAAAGGTTTGGTCTTGGAGTCGGGGCCCCCAGAAGGGACTCCAGGGACCCCAGAAATGTACCAAAATGTGTCCCCCTGTAATTCGTAATGTAGTGTTTCCCCAGTAACCTTAGTGGCCCACTCACGCAACTGTTAACGTTCATTTAACCAGTGGCCTCACCAAATGGAGGTGCAGGGGCGTAAGACCCCCCATCACATACCTTTCCCTTTGCCCAAGTAACTTACAGGCATGCAAACATGGATAAAGCAAAATTGGGTTTACTAGAGAAGCCAACTAAAGGTATTTGTACCCCAAAGTAGTATTCCAGCAGCTTTGCAAGAGTAATCCTTGTTACAATAGGCTAGACAGGCCAATTAACTACAATAAAAAAAAGACTGCTGCAACGTAGTGCATATGGCCGGAAAACAGGGAACTGCATTTGGTGTCGTGAATAGTCAAAGCTAAACAGAAAGCCAACCCGTGCGTTCATCCTTAAAGTAAATGTTCAAAGTGTGCTCCTGTAACCTCTTGGCAGTAGTAAAGTCTGTCCTCAAACGCATTTCTCACTTTCTGAAGGATTTGTGGTGTAATGGACCGACATGCATCACTGATCCTCTGCCGTAGTTCAGCAAGATTCACTGGTTTCGTTTTGTAGACCTGGTCCTTCAGACCCCAAAGAAAGAAGTCTGAAGGGATCAGATCTGGTCAGCGTGCTGACCATTACACCGGCCCATGTTGGCCTACCCATCGCCCAGGGAATTCTCTACTGAGGTAATTCCTAACTGGGGTGTAGAGGTAGGGGGGGGGGGGGTGTGGCCTGACCGGGTGTAAAATTGGTTCAAAATCAATGTCACCATCTTCAATCACAGTAACGATTACCGGAACAATTAAGTTCTCCAACAAATCTAAATAATGTTGCCCGTTAAAAGTGCCATCTATGAAAAAGGGTCCAATTAGTCTATCCCCTAGGATGCCTACCCAAACATTCAACTTCTGCGGGCGTTGGGTACGAGTCTCTTCAATCCAATATGGTTTTCAGCTGCCCAATATCAGCAATTGTGCCTATTTACCTCACCATTCTGTCACTAAAACACGCTCACGAAACGTCACGGGGATTCTGATGAATAAGAGCCACCATATCCTTGCAGAATTGAAGTCTACAGTCAGGGTCGTCTCCGATCAGTAAATGATGGAGTTTTGCCTTGTATGGGTGGAATTTGTTTTTCTTAAGAATCTGATGAACTGAGGACTTTGCAATACCAAGGTCACGGTAAGCAGAACGAACTGACTGTTTTGGATAGATTGTAAACTCTCCTAAAACATGAACTTGCACTTTTTCAGTTCGAAGGGTTGCAAGTCGACCTGGTCGCGGAGCATCTTTGATGCTGAATGTTCTCCTGAACTTTCCGACTAGGGACTGCACATGACTTACTGACACAGGCCTATCTGGATGAGCATTGCAAACAATCGTACTGTTCACGAAAATTTCTGCATGCATCCATTAAGGAATATCAACTCAACCTTGTCATTGTTTGAACAAGCCATTTGTACAACACAACTCAAAATTACGTCAGTGTGGGAAGTGTACAGTAGAAAACATCACTACTGTACTATCAGTACTGTAGAAGTACGTTTTTTAAATTTCGTTTTGTACGCATGGGTTGGCTTTCTGTTTAGCTTTGACTGTCCACGACAACAAATGCAGTTCCCTGTTTTCCGGCCATACGTACTACATTATGGCAGTCTTTTTTTATTGTAGTTAATTGTTCTGTCAAGCATATTGTAACAAGGATTACTCTTGCAAAGCTGCTGGAATACTACTTTGGGGTACAAATACCTTTAGTTGGCTTCTCTAGTAAACCCAATTTTGCTTTATCCATGTTTGCATGCCTGTAAGTTACTTGAGCGAAGGGAAGGGGAGGTACTCGGGGAGGGGGGGGGGGAGGTGTAAGACTCTACACCTTCAGTTGGCGAGGCCACTGGTTAGATGAACGTTAATAGTTGCGTGAGTGGGCCGCAAAGGTTGCTGGGGAAACACTACATTACGAATAACAGGGGACACATTTTGGTACTTTTCTGGGGTCCCTGGAGTCCCCTCTGGACGGCCCCGACCCCAAGACCGAACCTTTTAACTAAGCGTACAGTAGCTGGAGGTCTTTACATGGAAAATGTGAAGACCTCCAGCTACAACCTACACTCTTTACGACTTCTCTAGCGTGAGTAAACAATCCGAGTGCAGAGGGCATTGTTGAACTTGGGTCAGCAGCATGTGAGATTGGCAAATCGCAGAGCGGTTTTCATGGTTCCGTATGACTCCCCTAAGTTAGACCTTTCTAAAGAGGTACCATTCGATCCCCCTTTCCATTTGAATTTTTTAAGTTGGGACCCCTGGGGAGGATATTGACATGGCGTCCATATCAAAAGACAGATCCTTTAGACCAACTTAGAACCGCAAAGCTTCATTTTTGTATTCCTACCCATTCGAAAATTATGAGGCCGACCTGGGACTTTTTGGACACCATGTATAATAGCAGGGTGAGGGATTCCAAACAACCACACTTCCCACTAAAAGGACGAAAACACAGCAGATGAATGCACCACCATTACTGTAATGCATGAAACATCATAGCCGCTGATTGCCCGGAAAATGGATGCAGCTTTAATGATGATGATGCAGCCTTACTAAACAATGTAATGCACAGCCAACATATAACTCTATCTATCTACGTTACACAGACCAACCCTTCCTGGGGTTACCGGTAAATTGCTCGCTGAAAATTACTCCCCGAAAAATTGCTCACGGACAATTGCTCGCCAAGAAAATTGCTCGCATGAAAATTGATCGCCGGGAAAATTGTTCGTCAGAAAATTGACCGTGCGGTTAATTGTTCGCCACATTTTTTAAAAAATTTAATTTATTTATTTTTTATTTATTTTTAACAGTTATTAGTTTTTTAACAGTAATTTTTGCAGTTTTCTCATGTATTTGAGTGGCATAAAATCAAGTTACAGCGGCAAAAATAGGTGACGTCCAATAAAGTGCAAGTGAAGTGGCATGAACAACTTAATTTTAGGCAATCAAAACTTCTCTACACCATGTTACACAAGCCTTAAGTCTACCTGTTTAAAACCCAAACGTGTATTTCTCATGTGTCTCATTCTAATCACTTACCTGTACTTCACATTTTCGTCTGCATTGTGGGCAAGAATGGGTCCTGCCAAAATAGTCCGCATTCATTGTGTAAGCGGCTGTCGTTCCATTCGTGTCCACGGCTTTGGCCATACATTCGCATTTGATTGTGGCACTGAAATTAAACAAGTATAACGTCGAAAACGGATTTCAGAATGTGGCAGTTTATTGTTTTCCGTTTGTGAAGCTATGTTTAGACGAAGCCAAACACCTTTTACAAAACAAAAACGTAAAGTGTGGCGTAAAAAAGGATTGTATGATTGAAGTTTCACTTTATTTGTTAAAATGTATACGGAAAAAATATTTTTAATTTAAATAATCAAATTATAGTTGAGAAAACTGCATCTGTTTAAGTGCTGTTGTGATTTACGAATTAAACTATACTTAAAGCACAACAGCGCTTAAACAGGTGCAATTTTCTGAATTGCACATTTGATTATTTAAATTAAAATCATACATTTATCGGTGTAAATTTTAACAACTAAATCGAAAGTTAAATCATACAATCCTTTTTTACGGCACACTTGTGTTTTTTTGTTTGTAATCCGTGTACCTTTTTTATGGCATGCAGTAATGTCAATTAAAAGCTAGAATATCTACAATTAATCTCTCTACACCTTATAAGCCTGTAACATGCGTGGATGTGCACAATAGAGATGGACCACAATGAGTGGACTGCCACGCAAGGTAACGGTAGGGAGTCAGCAGCCCTGCTCAATGAGCTGCTGCATATTTTTAGCTATAGAGGCATCACGTGTGACATAACATACGTCATGCAAACATTATCAGTTAGAGCACGGCGCCTTCATGAAACAGAATTTACACT
>JAHWFP010084465.1:69699-94085 GCA_023313725.1 Lithobius niger
TACAATAGGCCCAAAGCCTGTTTCCTAGTTTAAATAATCAGATGTACAATTCAGAAAATTACATCTGCTTAAGTGGTGTTGTGCTTTACAAACTACAGTTAGTCTTAAAGCACAACAGCAATTAAACAGATGCAATTTTCTGAATTGTGCGTTTTATCTTACATTATAAACCAAAGTCTCATAGCAGAAATGAAGCAACCGCAACGACCCCCGGAAGGGGAACAATGAAAACGTGCGAGTGTGTCAATTCTTTGGCTTAAAGTTGAAACTGGGACGTTGTTGCCTTGAAAAGAAGTTGACATTGGCACATTGTTGCCTCGACTAACAATTTGCTCTAACAATTATCCTTCTAACTAAACACCGTGGTAATCTCAAGGGCAAGTATAACATGACGTCATGAACACTTCTTTTTCACACGGTACGCATCGCTTAAGCCACAGCGAAAGACTGGGAGTGGGGGAGGGAGGGGGCAAAGTGAGCTGTTACCATTAAGCATACGATTACGCGTTAACTGAACCTAGAAGAGAACAAACAAGCAAGGGAGCCAGGTACGTGTTCAATTACGTATAGCAAAGAGTAGAAAGAGAAGGAAACCAAGAGGAGAGGGAGAGGACGGGATAAAAGGAGGAGGGGAGAGGGGAGGAAGAGGATTGGCGGAAAGGGGGAGTGTTACACAAACAAAAAATCGACTGCTGCAGTGAACGATCAGGCTGCACCGAGCAAATACTGGGAAACAACCACGGGTCAAACAAATCCCCGGGCGAAGTCGGGTACGATGCTAGTTATTTAAATTTTTAAAAATCATCAAATTTTATCCGTGTATATTTTAGCACGTAAAGTCAAACTTCAATCATACGACTCTTCTTTTACGGCAAACTTGGCGTTTTTGTTTGTAGTTCTTATTTGCTTTAAGTACATAGTTGCTGTCAAAGTGCAAATTGCGACATTTCGGTTCATAGTCTGGTCTGTGATCAAGCAAAACAGCTTTTCGTAAACAACACACAGGCCTCGAAATCTCTATGCCCTTCCTATTTTGAGTGGCTACTGGCTTCTTCAACATTACCGATACGCACAGGTACTTTAGCCGTTTTTCCCGCTTCGTTTTTACCCCTCCTTCTTTTGAAATGGCTTTTATTTCTTATAGCTTAAAAAACAGTTTTACTTGATTACGTAGGAAATTTTCCCCTAACACGTCGCCATTTTAGCGTTGAACTAGTAGCACCCCTTGGCTTTTAATAATCAACATTTTACTTGTGTGTTTCCATTTATTCTTTCCCTCCCCCGCTCTTTTTTAAAACATTGTTATACATTGTTCTTCCTATTTATTTATTTTATATTTCTTTATGTTTTTCACCATTTTTGTCCACACCTCCCCCCTTCCATTCATTCCAGTCAGTCTGCTTCATTTGCACCATTTCTTTCGTTGTTGTATTCCATTGTTCGATTGCTCCCACTCTCCACCCCGGCTCATGGTTTGCCATTTCCCCTCTCTAATCGCACGTGACTTCCCGTCCTCATTCCACACGCCATCATCAAGCCGCCCTCACGTTCCTTTAAGTAATCACGCTAAAATAATGACGTCCCTGATACTTCTTAACATGTTATTTATCGTGAAAACTGTTTATGGCTGCATTTTGGCCACTGATTGCATTTAAAGCTCATAACTATTATTTTTTTCGTATTTTAGTGTTTGCATGTGGGGCAACTTAGTGAAAACATGAATACTGTTATGTAAGGTGTTTTAACTTTCATCTATTTATATTTTTAACTCTGATGAAGGTATCGCTTCCATTATCATGTTGATGCTGAAATATTAGCTGTGTTGACTGTCGTCTGTGCTACTGGCTTAGTGTTGTGTTCATGCATTACTTGTGTGTTTCTATTCCAGGTTTCAGTGCATAAGCTCACGACAAAATAACGGATTGTCTTACCTCACAACACCAGCGCAAACCACCATCAACGTCACTCGAAAGGCCCAATGCATGTTGTTGCAAGCTAAGCTCCAAACACGATAACTGCAAACCAACCGATGAGTGTTTTATAAGAGGTGAATTACACAACAGGAAACCATCCTTATAATCAAGTGTGCATAAAAGTTGCCGTTCGATTCTTCGAATTTTCATGTTGTGCCGTAACGCCTAGACCATTGTTGTAAAATTTCTGTTGTTATCGCACATTCACCACACTGTGATATAACCATGTTTGCGTTCGTTCTCCCCGAAAGCAAAAAAGCACAAAACCCACACTGTCAAACCGAAGAATAGTGGTATAAGCTTTGATCGCAGCTGCAAATAGGGGTTGGGTAAATGTGTCAAAAATGCGTAATCGTTATACAACTCAACACCGATTATTATAAGCTTTCTGGGCAGGAAGTTGACTTGACGTCATATGTGCAGTGGTATTGCGCACTTGTGAAAAAACACAAAAACGTAGTAACTGCAAATCGTTGACCCCGGAAAAGCTGAATGAAAATGGATAGATGCAGTTGACAGCTATCGAATAAAACAATTCAAATTGGAAAACAAAAACGAACCCGTTTGATGTTTAAGGTAAGGTTAAACTGATCTGAAGTCAAAACAGCAAAGGAACCCAAATAAACTTTCCTGTAAGGTTTCATATACCCCAGTGTTCCTGTATTGTTTAGTCCACGTGAAACCTCACTGCTGTATTCACATGTTTTTACAGTTTTTACGTTAGAAAACGATAGGTCAGATAGGTGCATTCTACTTGGCTAAACGACATCGCTGAAATATCGTAAAAACAATAGCCTTAGTGTGCTTAGTACAGACCTACGGATTTAGTAATTCAGGTTTCGTACGACTCCTTGAAAACCTGGAAATGTCGTTGAAAATAAATACCTGTCCTGAAATCTTGAATATGAAATCTTGAAAAGTGGTGCATGTATCAATAGGATGAACGGAAAGGAGACGACTTGACTAGAATAATGCTGAAAAATGTAGCCCCGAAAGCAGACGAGTGTGTAGCCTATATTATACACCATATTATTCTACAATAATTTTATAAAGTTGGGTATGGTTTTAATTTTATTTATGTGTCTAATGGTTTAATAAAGCAGTAAAGTTTTACTTGGACTAAACAGTAACACTTCCGTAATGAAACCTTACAGGAAAGGTTATTTATGTTCCTTTGCTGTTTTGACTTCGTATCAGTTAAACCCTACCTTAAACATCAAACGAGTTAATTTTTGTTTTTAAATTCGTGATACTTTGACCTACCAAGTTGGTATTTTGTACTCGTTGCAAACGCACAGAATTTCGCTTGCTTCGTTCGTTTATCCAGTGCAAGTCTTTCTTTCGGCAGTTGGTTTGCTCGCAGCTCTCTTCCTGCGGCTTTGGCCAACATAAGGACGGCAAGCCAAATGGGCAACGGACATTTTGGCTTTAACTCGGGTGACGTCAAATCATTATATAAAAGTAATTCGTAATAAGGAAAATTTTTCCTCTTCACGTTTCTTCAACGTGCGGGTGAATTGTTGGTTCACCAGCGTTATTAGCATTTATCTAGACACACACTAGTGTGTCGCCGCCAAGTAGATGTTTAATTGTTGTCAGAGGTTAATCGTTGCCGGATGTAATAAGGAGGCTCACTAGCAGACTGTGTCTTTTAACTGTAACGAGCTTATACCTGATTCAGCCTAATGGTGTAAAATCCCCATGCGGTAGATCATCTTTGAAAATGGTTGAAATCAGGTGTCTTGGATCCAGCAACGGAGAAAACTTCAACATTAAAGTGTGGAAACGTGTCCTTTATGGAGAAAGAGTACCCCCAATAACGTTGATTTGTGCTACTAGATAAGGATATGGGCTCCCATGTTGATTCTCATAGGGTGTAAAGACACGTCTACAGTTCGTTAGCAAATGTTCGCATATCTCAATTTTGGCAGACAAGTGCGGGGAAGTGCTTTTTTCTAAAATGGGGGTTGAAGCTAGAAGCACGTGGCTCTGACACAGAAGCACGTGACACAGGGTCCAAACGTAAAAAAAAAAATTCAAAGTATATATTAGTAATGTGCTGAGTTTGCTGGTTACGCTAGACACATGCTAGTGTGATGCAGCCAAGTAGACGATTGCCCAAGTAGATGAGATTAATTGTGATTAAGTGAGGAATTTCAGCTTCATTGCGTGATTAACATTAAGCTTGGGAGGGGCAACTGAAGGGTGATGCACTGATTGAGTGAGCGAAGCGAACGAAAAGCAGCGTGTGTTACCCAGTGCTCAAATATGGAATTGCACAAACTTAAGCATGTGAAGCATGGGCACAGAGTAAACCAAACCACGTCAATTTGGCTGATGTAATGGATAATTGGGCAATGGAAAATGTGAAAATTATGAATGAGAAAATTTACAGACATAAAATTCCTCCAGAGAAAAAAGGTAGAAGTGACGGTGAGACCGTGTGATCCTTTGTACATTCACAGGCCTATGAAAGTTGTGATATCCACCCAAAACCAAAACTGGTATAAAAGAAGCCACCAAGTTTGCAAAAAGGGTCGGCCTTTGAAACTAGTGATATCATTTAACCATGGAAAAGGCTGCCAAGGTTTATCCTATTAACCAAGTTAATCGCACCTACTAATAATTTGAACGTTAAATGTCAACTTAAAGATTGCTACGGTTAGTAGCCATGTTCTAGTTTTCATTTAACTTTCGAACTAAAGTTAGTAGGTGCGATTAACTTGGCTAGTAGGATTAACCTTGGCGACCTTTCCCTGGTTGAATGATATCACTACTTTCAAACTCCGACACTTTTTGCAAACATGGCGGCTTCTCATACCAGTTTTGGTTTTGAGTGGATTTAAAGGGATATACCTCCCAGCGCCATTTTTCTCAATCCTCCACATCAAGAACCGGCCCCAAGGGTCTGTTTACTTACCGTTAGTCTTTCCCTTGCTAAAAATCTGTTTTAAAACGTGGCGTCTAGGAGATTTTTTGTTGAATAATTGTTGACTTTATTTACTGCATCCCGCCGAATACAATAATCATGACGTTTCATCTCTGTGTGTTCATGTACTAATTTTCTAATAATTACCATGAGATCAAAAATCTAAAAGACTAACGCGGTAAAAATTAAGATTAATTATTCCAATAGATCGCCGAAGTAAAATTGTAAGACACTAGCCTACAAAATTATAAATTGTGATATTAAAATACGAGAATCATCCCGGTTTGTGACGACACAATTAATACGTTCACGCTGGCTTGTCTATTAGGTACAATGCCAACTGAGATAGTAGCTACGTATTTCTCTGCGAGGAACGAAGCTACTGTCTCAGTTGACCTTGACTATAATAAATGCGCGGATGCGATCGACGCGTGGCTGTTATAAGGCAGGCGGAGGGTTATATGGCAAGCGGTATGTTGCTTTAGTCTGCCTTGAGTTGCTGATTGGCATTATTGCATAAAAGCGATGTTTAAAACAATATAAAACAATAAAACGGATCGTTCACGGCCCCGCAACTTCGGTATGGCACGATCAATTGAAATTTCTATTTCTATAAAGGGCAAATCTTCAGAAGTGTTTGTTTCAAATGAACCAGCTTTCTAAAACAAATGGTTTAGTCCATAGAGACCATTGTATAAATGTGTACAAATAAGTCCACGAACGCAAAAGACAAAAATGAAATTCACGGTTCCAGCTTAAGTCCAGAATCTCTAATGTGATTAATCGGAAATTAATAAAAGTTGGTACACGTGCTTGCCAGGTCCCACAAAGCATATACACCAAATTTCAGTTGAAAATGTTGAAAGACTGTATAGAGAAATAAAGCATCGACATTTCGGCTTTAATACGAGAGACCGCGGACAAATCTTTACTAATAACGTTATTTGTTAGTATTATTTTTGTTTTCACTGATTTGTGTTGAGACACATAATTAGGCCTAAATTAGGCTACATGAGGATGTCTTGGTGTGCGCTTATGGTTCACCAGAAATTAGATGGTTAAGAGATATACTGCATTCACTAAGCCAGTCAGGTGCGTTCACGCTCCCTGTAGTGTTCTGGTTATGGTGCACCTTGCACTTAGACCTATGCTAATCTATGATATAATACTCATTAGTATGCACTACTCTCGTGGTTCATTGCTGTCCCACCTGACATGAATAACCTTATATAAAACTCTCAGCGCCGTCTACTGGTGCTGCCCAATCAGGAACCCGGACTCATCATTGGTGATGAGAGTGGATTTAAGTTTAAAAAATGAAATGACAACTTAACGTAATAATATTTCTGCTGCCCAGCGCAACTAGTGACAGGCTAGAGATGGGAAGCTACCAGGGGTAGTAGGAACTAGACCAGTATTAAAAGTAAACTTAAATTAAAGCTTAAAATAAGAATATAAGTAATTAATTGAAAATTACTTAATTTTAAAAACCTAAAAGTGAACTTTAAAAACGTGTAAAAAGGTTAGCCATCAACTGGTTGGAGTATGTCAGGGTTATCTTATTGTAAAAAAATTGATGAACTAGTTGTTGTACTTCTTGGCTTAGTTGACTGCTCTACGTGTAATGTACGTATTAGTTTAAGGTTTGCTATCGTGCTTTAAATATTTTAAATCCAGTCAGAACGAACTTGGTCTGTTCCCCAACTTGGTTGCTAGTGTGTGAACCTTGTATGCACACACTAATCGTATATCTTGTTCTGGTAAGAATTATGCTATCACCTGATTCGTTGTTGTAAAGAGTACCTTTCTGTTATACTCAAGTGTAAGCCAATCATTGCTTTGACATGTGATCATGTAAAGTTATATAAGCCTTTGCATCCGTCACAATAAACTGCTTGCTACCAACCGTCCACACCTCTTTGTTTCCTTTCCTAGTTGATAGGATAGTTTGCTATAAGTTAGCATAGTAATATGTTAAGTTTAGATACACATCAGAACTTACCCTGAAAATTAGCCAGACCTTACGTTACACCTTGTATACATACAGAAAAGTAACATACAAATATCTTAAGTGCAGACTTCAGCCACTGAATGGCTACAGAAGAGGAGCCAGCGAACTTGCATTAAACCCCTAAAACTTCGGAGCATACACGTTTTTCGTTGTTAGTCAATTCCAATCACATATGGTTTTTTGGAAAGAATAATTCGGCAAATGCTACATTATGATTCGGCAAACGCTGCGGGGTCACCTTCTTTGGGTAAGCTACCCTGTCAGTATAGTCCGGCACATGTAAGTGATCCATTGGGTTTAGTGTGATATTTCCATGTACATCTTGTAAAAAAAAAGTTCCAGTCCATGACCACACCTTCACACAGCCAAGGGCTGCCATTTCAATAAGTTCGTCATCGTCGTAACGCAGGATTTTCTTGTGAAATATCCGAAAACCATTCTTGCACCAGGCATTCAGTAAGACGCCCCACACAGAACTACAATTATATTTTAGCTTTGATCTAATGAATGTTTTGTGAACAGCCTCTCCGGCACGTTCAAACGTTCCGGTCAACACTCTAATTTACAAACCTGACATCCAAATTAGCCTTGGAACAAATCTTCGCCAAGGACCGTTCCGATTAACTTCCTGTTTGCAGATATCCAAAGAACAGAGAGTTGGTCAACAACTTGCACCATATGATTACAAGTAGCATAATTGGGCATTGCAATAGTGTTTTCCTTGAAATCACTAAAACTTTAGTCTTACTGATATTAAAATTCATTTTCCATTGCATGCACCAATTTGCAACCATGTCTTTATCAGCCAGTAGCATAAGCTGGTATAGATCAGAGGAGTTCATGATTCTGTCCATGTTAGCATCGTCAACAAACAATGCCGAGCCTGAGGAAATAACTTCCAGCAAGTCATTGATACAGATAGAGAGAAAATAAGACCACTGACAGCTTCTAGTGGAACTTCCGAAGAAACATCTAATTCACTTGATGTGGCACCATTCAGCAGGACATACTGTTTTCTCCCCGTAAAGAAAGCATGGTGTACAATTTACCACACCATCTGAAGCATCGTAACTTTTTAGTTTCAAAGGCAGTAATTCGTGTCGGACCAAGGCAAACACCTTCACCATGTCCAATGCAACCAGAGCACCACGTTTGAATGGTGAATTCACGTTTGAAAAAACTCATTTTGAATAGAAAAAGCTCTACAGGTATATAAAGGCTAGTCAAAACCAAAATAACTAGGTAACAACAAGGGGCTACAGCGACTATCTAGTCGCATTGGTCTTCTGTACAGTTCCTCCAATTCCAATGTTGAGGCGCACAACTCTATCATGCACAACAACAGCTATCTCTATAATATAATCTAAAAACAGTAACCATCAGAATTGCCCGTTACAAATGTGTTCGCTTTAAGCTTATTTTACGTTTTAGGTATAATTGTCAGCGTTTAGGCCTAATTTACAACTTTAATTTCGTAAGTAGCAACTAACAGAGATTTGGATTGTATACAGTAATCCTATTCATTTTTGCAACACGTGCCTCCGCGCACACAGTTACAGTGTTAACAACGTAATGCGTAACATAGCCTAATATAGATCAGTGGTAGTAGGGAAGGAACAGGTGAAACGCTGCAGCAGCGACTCGTAGCAACTATTGACGTTGCCATGGTAACGTGATTTTAGATCTAATTTTCATTTTTTTAGGCCTAATTTTTTTAACTGCAGTTTTAGTTTCGTAAGTATCAGATAGGCCTAATGGAGAATTTGGTTCGATCGTAAGCCTATTCATTCATGCAACAATGCGACAAGACTCTTTTAAACGAAGCTAAAATGTTTTTGTTTTTACGGCTGCGTTAACACAAATCTTTAGGATTTCAATTCGACGATGAAATGTTATTATTTAATTTAGTTACGTCGAAGAAGTCTATTAGCTATAAGGAGGCAACGATGTTTTAATTTGCCATGTTATTTAACTAACTTTTGTTTCTGAATCGAACGTTGTAAACAGTGGTCGTCAATTTCTGGTACCGTAGCGAAGTTGGAAAAAGCGACGGACGGACGGACGGACAAAGCCGTTGCAATAGTCTTAAAGGGATCATATGTGACTGTACATTTGTATAGTATTACCAAAGGTAAGAATGTGACATCAAGTTAACTCACTCAAATGTTGTTGTTAGCAGATCCCAGTGCCTTCAACAATATCCACCCACAGCATTCTTATGAGCAGCTATTTGAGTGCCTCAACAACAAAACCCACACAAGCCAACCGCACCATTGATTTTACACCCCTTGATGCAATGGCCATCAAACAAGACTTAATAATGAAATCAGACGGATCAAACTAGGGTCCATGGATCTTTAAATAATCCGCTCAGCAACAGTACGAGCAAAAGAGAAGTTGAAACTTCTGTTTGAGAGCAAAGTTGTGTACAGAATCCGGCACGCGCCACAACATACATCAGGCACACAAAACTCTCGGCAAAAACACGTAATTCAGAGCACAAAACTACACCCCAACAGTTTGATCTCAATGATGGCCAGACTTTTCTACTTTGTTGACACTGAACATTCGCCTGATTTTGAAAACAAAGAATTTCGCTTTGCCAAAAAAAAAAATATATAGTATATCCAAGACTTGTGCTTAAATCCCTCTCACTTGCCATGCAGAATCGTGGCGTTCGAGATTAGCTTTGGTATCAGGCCTTGCCAATTCGTCAAAATCGTGTTATGTCTGGATAGTTCATGGAGTTTGCCGCTATGATCGCATGGCGCTAGTCAACATGAATTTAGTTACAGAATCTGTCGCTAGTGCTGGATTGGCGCTTCGATTTGTTTACAAACGTGTTAGAGCAGACGATGCGAGCAAGATGATGGTTATCCAGGATTATAAATGCTGCGTTACAATCTGGTTGTTTAGTTTTAATGGATCAACGTTTGATTTATCTTTTTTAAACGCAGTTTAGCGTTTGATAAATTAAAAAAGCCTTATTGTCACAGTCATTGGATTCAGAGCATCACTAACCACAGCAAGAGGTAGCTTTGACGTTAGATCGACCACAAACTTACAAATCACAATACCAGTATTAATTATTTTTGATCATACTTAGCCGATGACTTTGATGATATGTATTAGGAAGCCGTGCTACATGTAGTACGTGCTACACGTGCTTTTCTAATACAATAACCAGCGGCTAACATTAAATCGCGAGAAAAACGTACATGTTGGGCAGAAATATTTCGTGCCTGGTCGGTAAACAGGGACTGGTTGAAAATAAAATTGTTGGACATGTGCTAGTGTTATACCCAGAAAGGAGGGGCATTCTTTTTTAAGAGGAGGGGTGACAAATTCCCCCTCAAAACCAGAATTACACGATAAATTTTCGCAAATGTACACAAGCAAGGCATTTATTGGAATTGACAACATTATGAAAAAATTTACTTTTTTAATGTTTCACATAGTGATAGTGACTGAAACTGAGCTGTTTTTCAGGTATCAGAGGGACTTGAAGCACCCCGAAACCCTTTAGCTTCTTCTGGGCCCCCATTTTTAATTCTATTTATTTTTTGCGTCTATGCCCTCCCCCCCCACCTCAAAAAATACCTAGGTGGACAGCTGATGTGATATATTAAGCATGACTACTTGGAAAAACACTATATGTGGGTACATAACCACCGACGAATTGTGCGATCTACACAACCAATCGGTCACTAAACTAACTCCCTAACCAAGGCTAAATCACACTTGTTAATCCTTTTGCAAACAATACATTTGCCATCAGCGCACAAACCCTAGGTGCACACATCTTAGGGGGTCTCTCACTTATTAAAAAAAAAAAAAATTACGGGGGCCATCCGGTCAAAATTGATTTCATTAGCATAACTACGAAATGTACACTACCTATAAATTTGCATTCCTTTCCTTGAATGCCATCTTGGAGGATTTAAACTGTTTAGATACGTCCAGCTTTGCAACCCATCTGCACATGTGCGAGCAGGGCCTCCTGAAATGGTGTAGAGGCATTAGCCAACCATCATTTTTCCTCTCAATATGTCATGGTGGTGACTCAAGAGGGGAGGTAGGTTGGGAACATGTAATGTAGATTTCCTAGTTAGGCTATAGAAACTAATTTTGAAGGGTAAGCCCTGCTAAATTTGGCTTTCTAATAGCCGTTTCGGAAATATACACTACCTGTAAATTTGCATTTACAGTACACGTTGACACCGAGGTGAACACCAAGACAGAAATACATTAAGTAAACGAAGATACAACTAAATTTGCATTTACAGTACACGTTGTCACCGAGGTGAACACCAAGACAGAAATACATTAAGTAAACGAAGATACAACTAAATTTTTTGCATCTTTTTTATAGTAATTGACTGAGGGAAGTCCGCGTAAATGTTAACATGACTAATTTCGCAACTATACACCAGTTAAATCAGCTTTCGAAGAGTGCGTATCTCAAGTCGATAGTTTAAATTGTTCTGGTCTTTTCTTCACGACCACCCCCAAAGGCTGTTGTGTTCTCAAGTTATTTAGCAAGATAAAATCAATTTCAAAAATGATTACCTACAGCATCAAGTCTGCTAAAAAAAAATAGTCAAGTTACACATTAGTTGCTGTTGACTGAAACAAATTTGCTCTAGATCAGCTCTTCTTGGACTTCAATGAAAAGGGGAAAAATTGTCATGCACCAATATTGACTACCAGTCCTCTACAAATATCACTGGATGCGAATATACTAGGGCCACGGTCGACATAATGGAGCGGACTCTTCTTTCTTTGCTGGGTTTCCCCCTTCCCTCTTCACGTCTGTGCCCGTACTACTTCAATGGTGTGTTCGCTTTATGTGAAGCGCCAATTAATTTGAGAGTTGGGTAACAATCAAGCATACCAGTGATGCAAGTTACATAAATATTTATTTGCACACTAGCAGTAATAACCGGTTTCGATGGATGAATTTGGATGGGTAGTTGAATTAAATACTGCTTCCGCCTTCTCGTTTTGCAAGATTTTATAAAAACTTATTTGGTGTCCATCCTAAACAACCCCCCCCCCAAAAAAAAAAACTTACCTTTTAGGTTATAGTAAATCCGTAATCGTATGCTTAATGGTAACAAACGCACTGCCATCCCCCTCCCAAACTGTTTCGTTCTTACGCCATTAAAATGACAAGAGGAGGGCTAACAGATGCACCGCCCAACATATGGGCATTCCCAGTAATCTTACCCCCCCACCCCTCTCACTCCGTCTTCCGTATATGATGTCATTTAAAGTGGCACTATCACTGATTAAAAGCAGACGAAATCTGACAACATCTAGTGCTATGTATTACTATCTAGCTGATGCTTGCACCAAGCGAAGGAAAGCATAACGGCATTTCTTTTTAACGAAACAAAAAAGCCACGCCATCCTTAATTATTGGGTGAAAATTTGGTTCGTCTTCATGTACCTGGGAGCAAGTTAAAAATATCACTGCTGCTAGATGGCGCCATGATATTTTCGTTCGCTATTTCAATCGGTGATAGTGCCACTTCAGACTTGCGGCTGAGATAACGATAGAGCAAATTGTGAGTCGAGGCAACACGCCTTTAGCAATTAGACCACAGCTCTCACGCTGTTTGGCTGTTGTCTCTTGCCTCATCCTATTTTGTTACACAATGAGTTCCTCAACCCCACGTCAGAGTCCGGATTTTCTTTGCTAAACCTTGTCCAGGCACCCGTGCTATTACAGGCAAAGTGTGGTTTGGATACAGGGAGATGCTGGGGGGGGGGGGCTTGCCCCCCACACCATCAGATAAAAATCAAACGTATAAACTAAGAAAATTCTGGTTGCTTATTAAGAAAGCTACGTAAGTTTCATTCACAGCGACAGGAAGGACTTGAGGTCACATCAATGGAGCCTAGGTTGTTACTGTAAGAGTTGTAAAATCTTCTTTTTTTTCTAGCTGCATTTAAAAATATTCCAAAAAAATGGTGTAAAAAAATAGTTGAGAACGTTTGGTGTGAGAAAGAGATTTGCAACGGTGTTATTTTTACTTTTATTCCTTTTTTTTTTGGAGGGAGGACCTCAAAAGTAGCATTTTTCTGTTCGCCCCCCTGGCTAAAATTGCTGCCCCAATGCCGCCTCCCCAGGAAAGTGATTCTAGCGTCGTCTCTGGTTGGATAGTTCTTGTGGTTTTCGCGTGATGCGCGGGTCTACTTTACATTGGAGTGTGTGACCATAGCGGAGCTCCGATGCAAAAAAAAATGATTTCAAGGCAGCCCTACTATGCTTCAAATCTAGCCTTTCAACAATGACCACACAATTTAAATGAGCATCAGAAATGTAGTACGACTTCTATACACTAACTTCTTATCTAGTATTCAGTGAAAATTGGGATATTGCTTTTAAGAAAACTCTTTGGGTAAAACGCTGGAGAATGATTCAAAACAAGTTGCTCTCACCTGCGGAGATCTACAGATAGACTGTTAAGATATAGATATCATCTAATAACGCGTGGGTGGGAGCAGCTGGATTTCAAGTGATCAACTGTCATAAGTTTGGGTGTCTAACATTCAGTAGAATGGATCAGTAGTTGCTGAAACCAGTCCAGTTTTGTGCTTTTTAAATAATGCAATAAATAAATTTAAAAACTACCGATTGCACCATCTTTTTATATTAAAGCCCTGACCAGACGTCTGCTCGCGGCTGCATTGGACGCAAGATGGAGTAAGAAAGACATCAAACTCGTTCCATAAGCACAACACCAACCATACGATCGCAGCAAATTTGACCTTGTAGGCATGTAGTAACACGTCAGTTCTCAGAAAAATTTCTTCTGTGTGGTTAGGGCGTAAAACTCAAGAAACCATTTCTTATTGGTAATATTACTGTAGTGTTAAAAACCATAAGTTTGTAGGTTGTTTTCACATGCATGAATTACGAAGGTCATCCTTTAACAAAGAAGGGCACTGTAATGCTTAAGAAGGTTCAATGAAAATAAATCTGACACCACACACACATAAACATGCGGTGTAGTTTGCATGTAGCCTACGCGTCACCATAAATTATCCATGAAGCACACTAGAAAAATGAATACTTGTTATCCTGAGCCCACAATAAAATACAAATTCATTGCCTCGTCCAGCAGCCTATAGACTACAAGCAAGCGTTTTACTAAAAATAAATATCACATTTATTTCCACAAAACTTAGTAGCAAAGCAATGACTGCAGTAATGTCAAACTCTGTTGAGTATCTACTCAGTTGAGATCATGTGTCCCCTCTCTCAGTTAATTATTTTATAAGGTAGCCCACACAGTAGCACAAATACGAAATAAGAAAGCATAAAATGTGTCCTGCATGTGTAGAAAAGAATTTATCCAGAGGAAAATTTATGGCATGATCACGACAAGCAACTATGCCCCTTACTCTAGCGCAAGCTGCACTGGGTTCACACAAGAAAATCAAACAATTTTATTTTAAGGACTTTTCCAGAACAATACAATTTTTTAAGTTGCTTTATTAATCACTAAACCTGCTCATATAAGGTTACTTAGCTTAAAATAGGACTAGGCTACAATAGTTTTACTTGGGTAGAGTAAACAACACCTTAAAACAAACGCTAAAATGTCCACCGGTATTAATCGTGCACAGAAAAAAAAAATGTTTTCACATCATTATTACAGATCAGGTTAGTTGCATTTGCTCGACTTTCACCACGCAGGGTTAAGGAATTTCACCGGGAAAAATTATTTTTTCTTCTGGTGTTTTTCCTCCTCTAGATTTGTTTTAGTAGCCTAGTAGGCTAAACAACTGACAGTGGCGTGTACAGACTAGAGTGGGCCCCTGGCACAGTATTACATGCGGGCCCTTGCGTGGGGGGAGGGGGGGGGGACATTGACTACAGTGCAGCAGGGGTCGAATTTCAAAATGTTGAACCAAGTGCAAATTTGCACCCCAAATCTGTTACTGGGGTGCAAAAAAAGTCTTTGGAGTGTAAAACCAAAATGTAAACCAACACTGTGGTTTCCTATTTTATAGCCATTGAAAATTCTAACATTCAGCATCTCCATAATATGAACTGTTTTCCTGCACTTTGCTTAAAACTGACTTAACTTCACTATTGAACTGAAAAACCTATACACATAGTTTAACCAAATGTAGTAAAAAATGGAGTTTAACATCTTTTGAAGGAATGGTGTCACAGGAAATCTAATTCCAAGCTGTTTAAAATGCCGCAAACCGCAAGTCTTTAGATTGTGCGATTCAAAAGTCATGAAAAATTCAACTTTGGTGTGCAATTTTGCACTCCAAGAGTTGCTTCTGGAGTGCAAAGTGCGATTTTGGAGTGCAATTTGTGCCTGTGCATCCGAATATTTCGACCCCTGGTGCAGCCCAGAGACGGGGGGTCTGGGGGTATGCCCCCAAAAATTGATTTTTTTTTTGAAAATCCACGTTAAAATTAGGCAAAATGCTTAACTTTGGACCTAAATTAGGATAATATATTCAGCAACGGTTTGACGTTCACTCACTGGTGGGTAACTCTGTATTGTATCACTGGAGTAGTTTTGGGGGAGGAAGGCAGAAGGGTCTGTTAACATTTTTTGGCTATTCTGAATGTATTACGTCGTGCTGGGCGGTATCGGTATTTTTACCGCGGTTATCGGTGTTTTTTGAATACCGAAACCGTAATCGGTATTTGCATAATACCGAAGTACCGTACATTTTTAGTGTCTAGCTGATTTTTTAATAACTTCGCCAATTTTTGACCAATTTGGATATTCCAATATACCGCGGAGCCTTTTTTCACCAGCTTTCCAACGGAGCTAAATTCAAATTGATAGCGTAAACTGTTAAGGGGAAAAACCAATGACCAATTTGCAAAATATTTATTCAGTCGTTAAAGTTGACTCAATCATTCAGGTAGAGTTAACAGTTGGTCTGTACAAAACATTAACATCTATCCAAATGTTTTTTTTTTTTCTGGTTAGGATCCAGGTCTGATTCAGCCAATCTTGTAAATTATCTGGATTTGGTAAAAGTAGATTCAGTCGATTCCTAGATTTTATGCTTCGTTTTAAGAGGTGTTTATTCCGAGCAACGATGAAACTGTAACCCGATCTCCGAGACCGATTCCAATCAAAGTAGCGGAGTAGCAACAGAGGTGCACTGATGTTGAAATCAGACATCGGAAAACAGCCTGGTAAGCCTTGTATCATTTAGTAGCAGTTTGGCGCGCGGGTATGCTTCAACTACCAAGGTAGGCGAATACCGATACCGGAATACCGAATATTTTTTTTCAGAATACCGATACCAATCCGTACTGAAAATTTCCGATACCGCTCAGCACTAGTATTAAGAGTCACATATTTTCAGAGTGGTCGAAAAAATGATCAACCTGGGTGTCTGACTGTAGTTGCGGGGAGGGAGGAGGGCCTTTTTTAACAAACTAACTGGTGGGCACAAGTGTGTAGCTCTTAACTCATTCAAAACATCAAATAAAAATATCACAGAGCCTTCTTTGCCAAAATCACACCAGTAAATCAGTAAGAGGCTTCAAGTTCACAAACACAAATGTTTATTGAGGAATTTGACAGACAATTTGGGCAGCTTTCAAACTGTCCTCTTGCCCAAGAAAGGAAACAAACTTCGCTTTCTTGGTTGCCTACTCGTAAGTCACTATCAGACTCCCAGGGCGAGGTGCTGTCTGCACAGACATGTTGAAATTTAAAATTTGCAAGTTTGCTTGTAATTGATAGGTGAGCCGGGGCCCCCAACGCAGGGGCCCTCTGGCACCTGCCAGTCTGACTGTATGGCGTACAAGCGACTGACAACTGATGAAAACTCGTGGAGCAACAAATTTTAAAGATAAGCGCGACATTTTGTGACTGCTATGGAAGTTACTAAAAAAAAGTTGTGAGTTTGTCTCTTGCTTGCCCTTGACTGGTGAGTCTCGAGGCCAGTCTTCAGCCACTCGCCATTTGCTGGTGTTTTCCTCGCCATTCAATAAACAGTATAGAAATTTTTACAGTTTTCATATTTTTGCATTCCTTGCTTTCAGTAATTTTCTTTAACCATATTATTGCAAAAACGATTAGCCTATCGTGTAGCCCTTATAAATCTGAGCACAAAACTGCAAACCATATGCATTTTAATCCAGTTCCAAAACTACAGTTGCTTTAGTATGGCTGTACAGGATGTTTAAAAAAGATGTAGGTCTACCCCACAAACTTTTTTCTAGGTCTGGTAGCCTACACACATTTTTCGAAGTCCTGTGCTGCGGTACGAATGTAAACGGTTTTTCACTAGGGCTCTTCCTACTATGTTCCCCCACACCATATTGGAGGCTCTGTCACATTTCAGTAGATCGCAAGAACCTGCCCCCACAAAATGAAGGCCATTGATGTAAGACAGAGAATCTAGACAGCCACTCCATGCGTCCTGTTCACCCAATCCAACTATCCGTAAATTTGTCATGGAGGAAGATTGTCACCTCTACAGCATAATGTGGGGATGCACCATCCTGTTGAAATACCACATCAGTAGGATATTTGGCACGCTTCACCGGCAGTACCTTGTCGCAGAATAAGTGTAAATAATCATGCCTACTCACACATTGACACCAGGGGTTGTCACGGTGGCTTCAGTAATCAAATGAAGGCCATCATCGTCATAGCATACGCAGTTGTGGCTATTACTGTGCCACACAGGTGAAACTATGTCTCGTCGCTGAACAATACTCGCTGTACATTAGCACCCTTCTTCGACATCCTTCTGATTAACTAAATCAAGAACTTCCTCACAGAAACTGGCGGTTTTTTTCAAAAACACAAACAATGTCGTAAGAGGTGAAGTGAGGAAGAGGCCTGAAGAAGACAGTCGGCTGTGTACAATACATCACCAGCATTTCACAGATTGTCGAAATTCTCAAAGATTGTAAATATATTTGCACCTTTGAAAATCACGTATCTCTGTGATCTACTATCTTCTTTTCTTCAAAGTAAGACTGCAAATGCAAACATTCTTCTACATGTAGGCATCTGTCTGGCTCATCCACATTCAGCATGTTACACAGCTTGGATGGGTATGAGGCTATCTCCTTCATGATACTATTAACTGCTGGTATGGAAAGATCTGTTTGCCATGATAGCTGCCACTGCAAGCTAGTGTTAACTTCAGCAGCATTTCACTGTTCATGGAGACCGCTGTCGTTCTCGTTCCCGTTCTGGAAAAACAATAAAATTAGAGAACATAAATTTCTTAACTGGTAACAGTAGATTAAATTTAAAACAGATCAGTAATTCAGTATGCTAACCACCGCAAACTGTCACCTTTTATTTCGAGATAGGCGTACCTCTTGCTGCGAAGCGTTGCCCAACAGAGATCCTAAAATGTTTACTTACTAAAGTGATGAGTTTTTTTGCCTGGAATTCAAGTTTTATTGGTTCAAATACGTAACGTTTGTTACTTGCCGTTTAAATGAATATTTTTAGTCACCAAACTTGAAACTTTACTTGCCAAACTAGGCTAGTTTAAACAAGGAACGAATTGGACGAAAAAATGCAGACTAGGGATTACAATAATACGTTTCACTCAACGCAACACCAGAAATTAAAACATTGCTGGGATCTTGCACATTTATTTTTTGGACTAGTTTTTGTATTTACTTTTTCACGGTTATGTGTATTGACTTTGTGAAACAGTTTTCAATGTTGTCTTATGTCAGCAAACAATCTTATTGGTCACCAGGGCAGATTAAGTTAGATTAGTGGGGGCAAAGACACGAAGTAGCCCTAACGTGTTTTCATTTTTTTTTGGTACAAGCTAATTTTATTAATTTACTACTGTTTGATGGCAATTTAATAAAGGTGACTTTATTTCTATGCTTTTAACTGAAAATACAGAAGGCTAAGGAAATGATCTTGCTTTCTGTTAATCATGACAAGTGAGAGACAGATGACTAACAACACCAAACAAGAATTGATCAGAACAAGAAGCAAATTTTTACTATACCCCTCAGCCACTTTGTTTTCCAGCTGGCTTAACAGAATTTCAGCTAGCACCAATTTTCTTTCCATCCCCGGTCAACATAAATTCGGCTGGCTAGCACTCATTTTCGGCTAAATCGACCAAAATGAAGCAAAGGATATTAAAAGTGTAACTCACTACACGTGAACAAATGATGACATGTGAGGTAATTACTATTGGGGGGGGGGGGGGGGGAGGAAGAGGATCTAGTGCACGTCTAGACGATAAGAAAATGGGGAAAAAGGAGTAATCCGTGAGGGGATAAAAATCTCTACCCTCAAAGTACAGCATTTTTAAAGCCACATCACGTCCGTGTGCCCGTAAAACCGCATTAAAAGCTGAAACATAAAACAGTCGAGCAGTTCGCCATTAGAGACAAGTTGCAAGTAATATTACGATTGTTTAGTGTTGTTTTTGTGTAATACGGCTTAAAAATTTGCAGGTTTAGCCATATTTATTTCGGCGGCTTAGGGATATAGTTTTTTAGCACTAGTTCTATGCATGACCGCTGCTCATCCTCCCCCCAACCCCACCAAGAGTTTAGCACAGCACGTTTGTTTTTGGGGAATAGGGAAATTTATTGGTCCGTGTTAGTGACCTCTACACTTCTACTACTCTTACACGAAAGCACGTTTTTTAAATCAACGATAAATATCACTTGGTTAACCTTGACTTGGTGATGGTCGCATAGTGTATGCAATCGGCTACAAAAACGTTTTATATTAAGGAGAGGGGTATTTAAAACTGGTACCAACTATTTCATGCACGTTTCATGAAAAAGGCGAAACCATAGGTCTCGAAATATATTGTCTAGCCCAAAGAAATCGTTACCGTAGGCAAGTAATTCAATATGCGTAGGCTTAGGCTTAAAGTTAAAACGGTATACGAAGTCACTGAAATCAACTTTATTCGTCTGAGGCAACACAACTACGGATTCATGAAAGAATATCTACTCATTTTTATCCACATTGTTCAAGTTTATTACACGTTTACCTTATTGATTGCTTACGTGTACGTAAACGTAGACGCAAGAATGGTACAAGTTACCGCCGCCGCTGCTTTGTTTACAATTCTTTTGTTATGATTCCTAGTATGCTTGTTTCCTAGTAAGTTTTTCGTGGTGGCTAGCGCCATCGAGGCGGCGTCATGAACTATCCAGATATAACACAATTAGCATTGCGGGCCGAACTAGTGGCAAGGCCTGATACCAAACTAATCTCGAACGCCACGGCAGAATACACCACCGTTCACGCAACCTAAGGGCACTTTCAGACAAGTTAAGGCCCTTCTACACCTCACTTACCAACCCATAGTGAACAAGCACTGGACTCCGCCAGACCAATCAAAACGAGGGCAATGAAACAACTAATTCAAAAACCAAACACCACTGTAGCAAAGATACATCCAAACTGTGAACACTCAGAAATGTTCACTTTTCAAGACACGTCACTCGTGTATTTTTTTCGAGTTTATTCGAGTGAATGATTGAATTCCAGTAGTTCAAAAACTAAAGATGCCTTTTTTCCAACACTTTTTTACGTCTCGATTCAAATTTTACTTTCCAGGGCATTCCAGGTTTTACACCAATTATGGCTGCACATACAAAACACAACGTAAAAGTCAAACAAAAGAGTTGATTTTATTTTTTTGAATTAATTCTAGGTGTTGGTCAAAAACGATTATACTGTCTGCACACTTCCAATGTGGTTTACCGTCAGCTACAGGTACAGACGTGAAAATTCAAAATCTACCAAAATGTTCTTGTAAGTATTTTTATGGACGAGGCCGTGATAGTTACTGGATAGCCCACTTCCAAAAAAGTGCATAGTCGGAATAAATACAAGTATTGATTGCAGGTTACAACATTTTATTACAAGTGTCAGTAACTTTGAGTAACAATACTGTACTGTGGATTTTCAATACCATGAGTTTCAATAACATGTTACAATAATAAAACAACCTTCGGCAAAAAAAAAAAAGTATCTTGTTTTACAGGACTGCCGGCATGTCAGAACTTCACCGTTTTACATCTTTTTTTCCACTAGGTGAAAATTGTGCTGCATAATAATTATGTTGCACTGTTTCATATTGTTAATGTCCTATTAATAATCAGCCGACACCTATTCCTTGTAAATAAATATAAAAAAAATTGTCCATGTCTTGATTTTTTTAATGCATTTGCTAAAATCTGTATGACAATAAATATTAAGCCTCTGCAGAAGAGTAGGGGGCTGAAATCCCCCCCAAGCTCTAAACGAAACACGGCACCAAAAAAAGCCAATATTTCGTTCCTTTAACCAGGCTTTTACAATGAAAAACAACCCTTTACAGCAAGCACAAATACGTATCAAAATTCAATTTAAAATCACTTAAATCTTTAAATCTATCTATCGCCCCACTTACTTGTAAAACCTACATCCCAGCTACCTTCAATTATTCTGGTCTAACTGGGTCTCAAGTTATTTTCAAATGTAGTTGGGGGTTTGGCAGAATGGGAATCTTAGTTACTAGTGAATCTGTCACCTTCTTCTGGCCAGTAAAACCACTACTTTAGTTCACTATCAAAAATCCCACATAACTGTTGTTCATCAGGAAAAAGTCGTTGTGCACAATTTGAAATCCCCGCATGTCTCAGTTGTCCCTGGATACAACACTTTGCATCCTAGTCGGCCTTTGTAGCCAGTCATCGAACTTTGTGTTGTGCGATTTGACAGATCTGGCATGACTATACCTGAGCTACTTGAGGATATGGAGTAAAAAAGCACGGTATCAGATTATGTGAAGGCAAATCAAGCAGTGCTACATAAAAATACAAACAACGTTTCCAAAATTTTCAATTTTCGTAATCAGGTTAGCAATAAAATTAAAGCATGGCAAAAGCCACTAAGTCATCCTATATTAAAAGCATAAAACAGTCATTTAAAACGGATAAAAACCACCAATTTCTCCCCTCAAAAGAGGCAGAAATGGCAGCCGAAAAGCAACGGCCCACCTGCTCCGTTGGGATGCCACATTGCAAGGCAAAGTGTATGCAAATCGGGGTCACGTGTTCCAAAGGTGTGATGCATTCGTTATGTGGGTTTTACAATATGTCGAGTTTAAGTGTTTTAATTACAGGAAAATGTTCTTTTAGAAATTTATTATCTGGCACTAAGTGGTTATGTACAGGTGGTGTATGTGTATGGTTGACAAGCATTTCAAGATTAATGCGTTCCCTAGTGAATTTTTCTCGAAACAAGATTTGGACCTTGTCCAAGTCGGGGGTGTGGCCTTTTGCGTATTGGTCAGGCAACTTGCCTGTTGAAAGGCAGTGTTGCACTAAAGAATTTGATTCGACTTTTAATTTGAAGTTTGATTTATGAGATGCCATACGTTCCTTGAGTTTTTGAAGGGATTGTCCTACATATGTAGCAGTACAGGTTGGCTCCGCACAGGGAATTCGATAAGCAGTATTGCGTGTGGAAAACATATTGTCTGATTTGTTATTGTTTTTATTTTCATGGTGCATTGTCAGCTGCTTAATATTATGGCGGCTGTTTGAAACAAATCGGATGTTATTGATGTTAAGTTTCTTCTTAAGGACTTCAGAGATGCCTTTGAAGTAAGGCAGAGCAATGAAACTCGGGGGGGGGGGCCCCCCCCGCGCCTTGGGGGTCAAAGCTTTTGAAATTAATTTGTTAATATACCCAAGTGGGAACCCATTCTCAACATATTTTTGCAGGATGTATTGAAATTCAGGCTGCAATAAATCAGCATTACTGGTGTGTGAGACAACACGGTTAACTTCATGTATTACATTACTTAAATGTTACTTAAATTAATTAATTATTAATACATGTATTACATTCATGTATTACATTACTTTTGTAGTGGGCATCAACATAGGAGTTGTAATGCAGGGTGCGAGTCGACTGCATACTTTTTCTGAAGTGTGTGAATTCGATTAGGCTATTATGATTAGTAATGACGTTTACATCTAAAAATGGAATGGCATTGTTTTTTGAGGACTCCATAGTGTAAGTGAGTGATTTAGTAATGCTGTTGAGAAAATCGAGGATTAATAACTTAAGTTGTGTTGGTAGAAGTGCTAAACTGTCGTCGATGTAACGCTTGTAATATTTAATTTGTGGAAATTTTTCAACCAATTTATTGTCGACTGCATTCAGGACTTTGTCACAGAAGAACGTTTGTGCTGCAATTTTCCCTTTGTGTATCAGTCTTCGTGATGAATGTAAGCAAAAGTTAATAAATCACTTTGATGTAAGTATTCATTTAACCACTTAGTGCCAGATCATAAATTTCTAAAAGAATATTTTCCTGTAATAGAGTCGAGTTTAAGTGTTTTAATTTACCAGGCATATTGTAAAACCCACATAACGAATGCATCACACCTTTGGAACACGTGACCCCGATTTGCATACACCTTGCCTTGCGACGTGGCATCCCAACAGGAGGGGAAAAATTTGTGGTTTTTATCAGTTTTAAATGATTGTTTTATGCTTTTAATGTAGGATGAATTAGTGGCTTTTGCCATGCTTTAATTTTATTGCTACCTGATGACGAAAATTGATAATTTTCGAAACGTTGTTTGTATTTTTGTGTAGCACTGCTTGGTTTGCCTTTACATAATGACTATTTGAAGATACGCAGGTTCTCGGGTATTCATGAATTGCACACCTCCGTTTTGAAATAGCTTGGTGATGTGCATCGTTGCTCGTGTTTGCATTCAGCACACCTCCGAGCTGCTAAAACCATCGCAATCCAGCAATTTCAAAACCTAACTAAAAGTAACAAAACTCGTGATGTGACCGAAAATTATCCTGCTGTGCCACTTCCATTAAATATGTGCTGCAATTTTGGCTTTTGTGTATCAGTCTTCATGTTAATAAATCACTTTGATGTACGTATTCATTTAACAACTGACTTAATTAGGAATATGCTTATTTCACAAATTAGAAATGCACACAAAATACACATATAGCCACTCACAGGAAACATACTTAAAATATAAAACAACAAACACAGACAAATATTTAAAAAAGCCTGCACAACATCCAAATTAAGTGCACATAAACATACACACGCACACAAACATTAAACATTTCAAACACAAACTGCGTTCACTTTCCGACATTACCACTGAGCAAAAACAGTCCTTGTTCCCTGGAATTGGAGTTCAAATTATAGTTCGTTGCGTTTGGGTGAACGCTAATCCGTTTTTATTCGTGTACCTTCACAGCTGTGAGTATGGGG
Organism: Lithobius niger; assembly: GCA_023313725.1. Lineage (NCBI taxonomy): Eukaryota > Metazoa > Arthropoda > Chilopoda > Lithobiomorpha > Lithobiidae > Lithobius > Lithobius niger. The sequence continues at coordinate 93,878 of JAHWFP010084465.1, forward strand.
ATACGAGCAACGGGGCAAAGCCGTTTTCTGTTCAGTTAATTCATTTAACCATCCAGTCAGCTGGGAGGTATAGGTTTTAAGTCATATATACGTGATTTTAAATTGTATTTTGGCGTGCATTTGTGTGTCTAAAGGTGCGTCTACACGGGGCGCTTTTGACGCGTGACGCCGTATATTTCTGTCCGCGCGCTCTGTGATGCCTCGTGTA
>JAHWFP010084466.1:0-26742 GCA_023313725.1 Lithobius niger
GAAACATTAAGTCGAATGAAGGAATGAAACGAGTAAAAAAAGACAACACCAAGTTAAAGAAAGGGATCTCCAAGTTTTGCACTAGTCATGTACAAGTGGAAGTGAGGAGCAACCGTGGTGCAGCTTTTTATATGGTGACTTCAAACTTCCCCTGACAAAACTTGAAAATGAAAAATATTTTTTATTAAATTGATATACTCTTTAAATTTGTTGGTGTGTGGGAGAACGTGATTGAGGGGAGTGGAGAGCATGGGGAGCGTTTCTAGATGTAATCTGGTTCAAAACTGAAGAATTTGGTACAACATCTGAGTACAAAAATTTAACCTTACTTCACATTGCTGCTCACTCTGCCCAATTTAAGTGGATTGGCGTGTAGTGGTTTCACAAGGAATTTGATAAATGGTATTCTGTTTGAGGTGGTTTAGGAGTTCAAATTCAACTTGCATTTGCTTCCGGACTGGTTTCTGGAATGCTTGAAGTGCTTGCACTTGAGTGATTTTTGCCGTATGTGCTGGGTGTAGAGAAGGTAAAAGAATGGTTCAGTTACTCCCAGTACGAAGATGGCAAAAATAAATGTGATGGAGGGTGCTGGGATTACAGAGTTTCTTTGTATGGAATGATCCAGTTTTTTTGATCAAGTGGTTGGCAAACTGAAGCATAAGCTGAAATAGCCACTACTGACAAATTTATTGGTAATATACCTAAATTTTGAACGGAGGTATGTGTCCGAGTGGTGTGAGTATTCTCTGGCTTTCATTCTTAAGGCTACAGAATTTGTACACTGGATCAGTGTCAAGACTGAAAAGGAGTAATGAGGTTGATTTGTGATGGTTTCCTGAATTGTAGAAATCCTGTATATCTATGCGAATTAATGGGGAAGGTTGAGATCTAGAGAAAGAAAATGTGGTTGGCTGTTGTAGTCTCCATGGTAAAAGTCAAGGATGGGTGAAATTAGCTCATTTTAAAATGCAATTCCGTTTGGCAACCTGGCAGCGTGATAGACTGTCCGCTACAAATCGTCTGTAATAACAAGTTTATTACTGTCAACAACATTCATTATGATGTCGCAATGATAGGTGGCAATAGGGCTGTACCCATCGGAACCGCGTTGAGCTGGTAGAAGTACCACTTTTTTATACTGTACGTGGGTAGTAGCGAAAATTAGTTTGAGTACATCTAAGAAATCGTTAATTTCCCATCCCAGCAGAGCAAGGGGGGGGGGGGGGCTGAAGCACAAACTAATCGGAAATAATTTCTAAAAGAAGCTGTCTGTCTATGGTGGGAAGCATGGCTTTGACGTCAAAAGAGAACCAATTACAGTCAGGCGGAATTTAAGTGTTGAAAGGCTTGGTAATCGAAACTGTGGTCTCCTAGGGCAAGCTGCATTTAACGATAATGAGGTTAGGTGCTCTTTTACCACTAGTGATAAGTCTGATTGAAAATCCAGGCTTGTAGGTTTTGATTTGAGGTGATAAGGTTTTTATATTGTTCAAGGTTTTTGGGGTGGAATTTTTTTTCTGCTTTATTAGATGGGGCAGGAATGTCTTGATGACTGCCGTATATTATTTTTAGGTTTACGAACATTCTGTAGCTGATGAAGTAGAAAATTTTGCTTAGAGTAGGAAAGAAATCGTTGTAATTTGATAACTATATTCCACAGGCTTCTGTGCGCCGGGGAACAAACGAGTCCTGATTCAACTGCAAAAATGAAAGAAGGAGTAAGTTTTTAGGTTTGGCTTGATATAAATTTGTGGTCAGTAGCAAGCAGTTTGTTTCTTAAGGTGAAAGCTGTAATTTGGTTAAATTATGAAGGAATTTCACAATTTAGCGATCAAGGAAGGCGAGAAGCTTACGTGTTGTCGTGTGGTTATAAGAGTAAAGATATTTTACTTGACTTTTTAACATGAGATTGGAGACAAGGCTATAAAAAGTTGGTGAAATTTAGCTTCTAATTCATGATGGACATTAGTGGTAATTTGTTTGGATAGCAAGTCGAGATGTTTTAACAGAAATTGAAAGAGAATGTCAGGCAAGTATGGTCGCATTTGATAAATCAAAGTGGGTTCCTTTGATGAGCATATGAGCCAGGACTGCAGAAAGTCTGATTTGTTTCGAATTGCATGAACAGTTTACAAGCTCTGGTATGGTGGGTTTGGAATTTGGATTCGAACGAATTAGGAATAATTCCATTCAACCAATATTTCTTGAGGAAAAGGTTTCCCTGTTGAAGTTTGTGAATTTGCATAGAGGTCGAAACCAGTTGCTTAGCAGTATGAAAGAGAGGGTAAGGAAGCTCAAATTTAAGCATGAGGAAAATAGGGTGGAAAGTGCATAATGCTATACATCCCAATGCAGCTCACAGTAGTAATTGAGACAAAATATAGCAGCCGTCAACGGAAACCAATATTTTAAAAGCCTGTGAAGTGCACAAGCACACAACAAAGCTGAACGTTTCGAGTTAAAACCCTAAATGATTCTCAAGAGCAATGAAACTTAGAAATAATAAAAAATGCTTCGAAAAATAAAAGCATTAAAAAAAATATGTTCTTGGTGACAGGCAAAACTGTCGGAACATAAGTAGAATGAAATGAATGAAACGAGTAAAAATGGGTAAATCCAAGTTAAAGAGATGTACCTCCAAGTGTGCAGCAGTCATGCACAAGTTGAAGTGAAGAGCAAACACAGTGCAGCTATTTATATGGTGATTTAAAGGGTCATAATTCTTGCCTTACATCACACTGCTCGGAACAAGGTCGTCTGGGAGAGAAGTTGCTGATTTTGTTTTCTGGCTCTATGACAGATAATTGAACATCACCAAAATCTTATGTATCAAACCAAGGCTAACAGGCATTAACTTTCCGGCATGCACGAGAATAGGCGTGAAGCTGGGAGGCACGATACGCAATATCTTCCTCAGTCCAACTTAGATGCGAAACAAAATGCGTTCCTTGTTTCAGAGTCATTTACACGCTACTGCTGGCGAAATGGTTCATGGTTGGACTATTCGCAGCACAAATGACATTTTTCACACGTAATTATTATGTGACAAAAATGTAATTACGGCATAATTTGTAATGCAGGTTTTACGTAAAATTAAAAGCATTCACTAGTTCAACACCTGGCAGCATGGGGTCAGGAGTCACTACGAACTGTGGAACTGTGTTGAAGACGCCACCTCTATGCCGCTCCTGATAATGTTCATTAGCAGTTTGTACGCAATGAATACTCTACTCCCGCACGCCCCATAACAATTCGTAACGTCACACAGACCTTCCTCCCTTCCACTTCAGCATTAACCTCGTATACTTTTCAAACATTTCTTGATGCATCTATACACAACTACACGAAAAAGAAGGCCGACGTATTTGCTGTTGCTTACCCAGAATTCTTTGTGAAATGGTCGCACGAGCGAGTTCGCCCCAATCCAACTTTTCCTCGCTACGAAGCAGCTTTACGCCCGCAACTACCAATCAGAAAAAGCCTTGACATCACGTGATCATACAGCCTGGAAGAGTAGATACAGTCGAATAAACATGGCGAACAACGTGAATGACTTTAACGAATACACCGTGGATGGCATTTTAATTAGATAAAGTTAGACAGAGGCCATACATTTCCGAATCGACCAGAAGGACCATCGAGATGCTGTAAACAGGGCGAACACGTTCGATAATATTGTAAAACTTGTTGGCATGACAGGTGAGAGGCCTTTGTTGTGATGCAAAACAAAATAATAGTTTCGCGCAGTTAAACCAGCTATCCGCTTTGACGTTGACAGTCATCCGCATGGTGAGGTAAATCGCTTTTGCGCGCAATGCATGCATGTGCATCGATCAGAAAAATGCGTGGACGTATACGAGGTGTTACGTAAGTAGTGGATGGGGGTAGGAACTGGAAATGGTGTGGGATAGGACTTCAAGTTCCCAGGTTAACATGTTTTTTTTGAAAAACAAGATGGTGTCTTTTCCATAGGGCATCATAGTAAAACACATCCCCCATGTTATTTCAATGGGTTAGTATGTAAAAGCAAAGTAGAGCACACTCAATATGTTTAACATGGGCTGATGGATGTGATGAGTATGTCTATACTTCTTATTCACGTACTAAACTATCTATGATGTCATCGAACCTTCCGGAGAAGGGATTTGGCAAGCAGGGATTGGGTAAGAGTTGTTGATTTTTAAGGAGATATGATGTCACGCGGAATAGTGACGTCACACAGATTTGAGGTCCTACTGTAAGCCAAAAAAAAAAAGATCAACTGTGCGAGTTCTTTTAGGATAAGTTTTCTTCGATTCGAAGACCCACTAACTATCAAGAAAAAAAAGTCCTTATGAAATGAGTGAATGAATAGTGGACAGAACCTGCTCCCCCTCACTCTGAACCCCTGGGTTTGTTTTCTTAGGGAAGTAAAAATCTTTTTTCAATGGAGGCCGTTACTCAACCAACTTCTACGATTAGGATGCACTTAGCAAAATCATCAAGTCGGCAAACTATTCAAGTCGGCTTTAAGAGCTAGCATTATTAAAGCAATATTTCGTTTGTTACTGATTGTTACTGGCCACAGCCATTTGTTTGATATTGTAAGGTCGCTCGTCCTCTTTCATTATAGTGCATGATGAATTTGCTTACCCAACCTAAGCGTATTATATACAATTCATTTTATTAGACAATAAATTGTGGCGAAGTTCTGGTTGTGGTTTCCTCAATAAATCGGAAATATTGTCCTTGGTTGGCACGTAATGATTTAAACACATTTTTCTTCTACACATTCCCTTATATGGTGATTATACAGTACGTCTCAGAAGTCCTGAACCAGATAGGCCTGTATGGTATAGACCTATACAGTGTATGCCTATACGATGTACGCCTATACCATATTAGGCCTAAGGTGTACAAATCAGCAAACTATGGGCAAAATATGCACCTAATGGGAGTAGCAAATGTCTTCCGCAATAGACATTCACCTGCAGGGCCCTGAAGTCAAACCCAGGACTCGAACCCATGACTTTCCTCTTACACTGCCTACCTGGTTCAGGACTTCTGAGACATACTGCATAATCTCAATGTGTTTGGTACATGTTTTTTCAACATAACTCACAGCATGTGATCTTGCACTTTGTGAGTCAGTGTATAATATCACAGGTTCATTTTTTTTTGTGGAGAATAATTCCAGTTTCAATTAAAAGTTCTCTGGTCCACAAACATTTTTGAATTCCTTGGGTCATGGGTTTATATTCACTTTCCATCGTCGACAGGGAAAATGTTCTTTGAAGATCAGATCTCCATAAAAACAGGACGTTTGCGTATGTTGCCACTACTCCTGTAGTCGTGCGTCTGGAGGCAACATCATCGGCGTGGTTTGCGTCCGTGAATATTTTTAGGCCTGTGTCATATCGGGTCGCAGTATTAGGCTTTGTTCTTTCGTTCCTTGAAAACATCTCATTATGCATTTGGCTGCTATCCAATCTACAGACGTAGGTGAGGAGGCGTGTTGAGCTAAACTGTTAGCTAAGATAAGATAAGATTTTATTCTCAACGGGAGAAAAGGAACCCAAATGGGCATAACTAGAAGTCAATAACAATGATCCAAATATAAAACTAAGGGAAGCTATGCATAAAAGTAACACTAAATGCAACTACAAACGAGATTGGAACGAAAGAAATCACAGGAAGAGAAAGAAAAAAAAGAAACAATTTTTTTTCTTTCTCTTTACTTTTTCTAAATAAAACCTAGACAAAGTTTGCCCAAACAGGCCAATAAAAGGCACGTATGACCTGAATAATTGTTTTTTTTCGAAAGCACCGCAAGAACCCCCCCCCAAGATTAACATCCTTCAACCTGTGATTGAATACCACAAGTGACGGGGCAAGCACAACATCCTGAAGCAACGTATTCCGAGTGTGAATTACCCGGTCTGAAAAGAAGAACTTATGAAAGTTCAAATTACAGCACTCCACAACCAATTTTAGTGGGTGGCCATGAGTACGATCAGACGATCTGAGCTCAAAGTAACGGTCCCCACACTGTTGCAGGTCACCCTGTAACAAGACATAAGTAAAATTTAGATCAGTCCTGAGCCTGCGTAATTCAACGGAATCCAGGTCAAGCAGGTTAAGTCTCCCACGATAGGAAAAATGTTGTGCACCGTGCCATGACCTAGTAAAACTGCACTGAATGGATTCAATTACCTTGATATCCTTCATAAGATATGGCGACCAAACAGGGCTGGCATACTCCAATAAAGGACGCACGTACACCTTAAAGGACTAAACGAGGGTCTTCCTCTCACCAGACATAAAAAAGTTCCATATAATTGCTGGGCATTTGCGGGGTATTTTAACAACATGGTAACAGTGATCGGAAAACTTAAGATCATGAGCAAGCCACACCCCAAGGTCTTTTATAGATTTAATAGGTTTTAACACTGAACCACACCGGAAGAAGTTTAAATGGAGATTTGGGTAACCAACATGCATAATAAACGATCTTTGGGTGCCATAGGGAGCTGCCAATTTTCTGACCGGGACTGAAGGTTATCAATTTTCGATTGGAAATTAAGAAATGTGTTATTATCGACCACATGAGTAAAGTTTGAGGCCATCAGCAAATTTCTTTAAGATAGAATCACTGTGTTCAGTGGACAGATCATTCATATACAAGATAAAAATTAGCAGGGCCAAACAACCTTGAGGGACCCCACGGCCAACAATAACGGGGTCAGATAAAGTCCCCTCAATCTTCGCACACTGGGTTCTACCAGCCACAAAATCAGCCAGCCAAGACCAAAGGTTTCCTCTAAAACCGAGGCAATCTAATATGGCCAAAGTTTGATGTGCGAAACCGATTCAAATACTTTAGCAAAGTCTATGAAGACAATATCCACAGGGACACCTGCGTCGACAGAGCTAGTCCAGTTGTCAAGTACCAAAAGAGCTGGATGCATGTAGAAAGTCTGGGTAAAAACCGAACAGGTCGTTCAATAACAAATTACAGTCCTCAATAAAAACAAAGTTTAACATACTTTTCCAGATAAAACCCTCAAGAAGCTTACAACACACACAAGTGAGAACAATTGGCCTATAGTTTCCTGGATGAGACGCTTCTCCTTTCTTATAAATTGGTCTAATGTCAGCAGTTTTTCATAATGTTGGGAGATGGCCAGATTTTTTAAGAAACAAGTTAAAGATTCACGATAAAGGGATGCAAATTTAGTGCTTGACTTCCTTAAAAAAGAAGGCAGAAAAACCATTTTGTCTCACAGCGTTGCTAGGCTTAATTCGCGATAAAGACAGAAGTACTTCATGAGCATTAAGTGTTATTGAAGGGAACGTCAAACTATTATGAAAACCATGCCACACTGGAGTATGTACAGATTCGGCAATGGCATTTTTTGAAAACTCTCGGCTAAGGACATTGGCCTTATCAAAAGTATCAGTGATAAACCCTCCATTTAATTTGAAAGTTGGAATAGTTCGTCCTCCACTGGACCCTGGCCTTAATAAATCTAGAAAGTGAGGTTAAGTTTCCGTCAATGATTACTTTTTTTTCAGCGTTTATTTCATTTTCTCGTACGAGTTTAAAATATGCCTTTTGGCAAATCAAGTAATTTGAGCAAGCAGAAAGGGAACGTGAAGCTTTATAAATTCGGCACAGTTTTAATTTCTTGATATGCGACCTAAGTATTTTTCCAGGCATTTTGGGGCACCAACATTTTGGGCATTATGGCATGGCACTAACATACTCGAGTGCCCCCCTCCCCCCTCCACCTCCGGCTCATCGTGAGAATGTTTCAAACTATAATTTGTATAAAATTTCAATAATTAAAAAAACATTGTTACACATCTCCTCAAAATTCAGTAATACCCATCAACTCAACGGCCCAATCGACTCACTGAAGACATGATCTAATCAACATGTATACCACGCGCAATGGCTGTTTGGTGTGACGTGCACATCACGTGTCTGGGCTAGTCCAATCAGACGGCCAAACAGCCGTTGTTCTCGTTCGTCATTGGCTAACCCATGGTGACGTCACAGCAAACAGCCGTTGCGCATGGTATAATCGATGCAAGGATATGAAGCATGCAGTGTTTCATGCATTCCTGTACCAGGGACATTAATTTAAAAGAGAGCATTTTGTGGTCGCTTGCTCCGAGACAATGACGTCAAAGTTAGTCTTTCATCAACAGTGCAGTATATCTAGTATATTGTCAAGTCTGGTTGGTTCAGTTACCAGTTGGGTAAAGCCGGATTTGGAAACACATTGGATGAATACCCAGCCATTTTCACGGATAGAGTAAGCCCTAACCCAGTCAATGAATGACATGTTAAAATCATCAGCCAGAATATATGTAAGCCACTATTACTGGTACAGGACATATAGTTGTGTACATTTTTGATACAACGGCAAAATCGTATATGTTGGTACTATAGCCCAGCATTAACTGAATGTTCCATGATACCAGGTTTCAATAGAAATATTCAACATCGGTGGTTAAGTCACCAAAAGTAAAGTCGATGTTTGCCTAATGACCACAAGAAGGCCACCGCCCAATGAACCCCTATCCCTGTGCACAAGATTATAGGAATACCCACCAACAACCAAATTGTCTGGATGGACATTGGCCAGCCAGGAGTAAGTGACCAGCAGGATGTCATACTTGCCTGTACCCAACAAAAATAAAAAATTCTGGAGGTTTGCATAACTGCTACATGCATTTATTAGTACACATGCAATACCCAACCTGGAAAAAGGTGCCAAACAGGTGAAATTTGGCTTTAACCCCTTGGCGTCCAGCCCCAGAAAACGATGTTGTATCCCAGAAACCAGGTGTTTTTGTAGCGCAGGAAAGCCCCCAAAATAAGTGCAAAAATCAAATGTCGTCGCTTACCTTTTTTGATGTAGTTGTTGAAATTGATTTTAGTCTTTTAATCCAAGGCTTTTTACACATTGCACATAAATCCACATTGCACATCACTATACATCACTGCAGAATGATGCACTAAGAATCAGTTGATTGTACCACAAATGGTGTAGGGCTACCTACTAATTTAGGCCTACACATACAAAATTTACTGCATTTTACTGCACATTTTTCACTACTCAACACTGTGCAACTGTAAATTACTGTGCAAGTAAAAATCATGGCACAATATTCTTGCTATTTTTGGAACAAATTCACTTCACATGTATTGAACACATTTTCCTCGTGCTGATAAAAATGCAGTATAATATTACTGTCGCTTGCAAGTGCGGGATCCGAAAAAAGCAAAAACTTCAAAATAGATACAAATCGATTTCTGCTCATCACTTCTTTTACATAACAAGGTGGGCCAGTCACAAGCAAACTTTTAGACCAATACTCAGCAATTTTTGGCATCTTAGTAAGCTTCATCAGAAGCATAAGTACAAGAAAAACTGTCATATCTGGGCGTGTAACGATGCGCCACTTCAAACTACATACTTTACCTCTTTTTTGCTGGATTCGTGGCAAAATACGCAGCTGCTCGTTTGTTTGTCCGTCGCACAAATATCCAATGATTTTGCCAGTCATAAACACTTTCAAACAATCTATTGGGGTTCTCAATATAGAAATCCCGTAGCTGGATGAAACCATTCGTACGGTGGTGTGAAGTCGGGCACACTTTCTCTACGGCGATCACTAAACGGTTCACTGAGCATTTCTCAGCCGTCAACAACAACAGCCGAATTTTGCGCTGCATCGTAGTTACTTTCGTTAAAACGTTCATCCTCTGAATCGCTAACTTCCAATCCATCCCAGTAAATATCATTTACGTCCCCTTTAGAACTGTCCTCATCAATCATATTTCAAATACAAAAGTAAAAACTACAAGAGTAACAGTATTACGAGCCGCTGCATAACAAGCGAACGATGTCCGAAACTCCCGCTAGATAGGCCTAAACTCCGACTTGTTACCACGTCAGCAATCGATGACGTTTACAACGATTTGTCTCTACGATTCGACCACATTTTGTTTACGTCATGATCACGCGATTATAAGACAATATATTTAGAAGATGCAGCACAAGCCACGAGGCTTTGTTTCTGCCGAACCAGACTTCCCTCTGACATAATAAAACTCCACACAAGCTGAAGAGTTTGACTACGAACGCATGCTCGTAGTGGTTCATTCATAAGATGCGCCGTACTACGACCATGCGTTCGCAGTGGTCGCCAAGGAGTTAACATGGTACCAATTTGCAATTTAAAAATAAGCAGGACCCCTTAAAAACCCCAGTTCCTCAAAAAGTGTTCATTCGAAACTGCCAAGGAAATATCACCGGCGAGGATAGCCTGTCCCTTCTTGAAAAGGTGGGTGCCATCGCCAGAGAAACATCCCGGTGAGACAAGGATTTGGTCCCAAACAGATACAAACAGGAACCCAGGAAGACCGCACATCCTGACAAGTTCACTATTACAGCCAGTTATTTTATATTTCGGGTCGAGAAGCCTACCTACAAATTGGGGCAGTATGCCATGATAAATGATCCTAGTGCCAGGTCTGACAAGCTTGATCTGGTCAATGGAGGCAGCAATAAGTGATGCAATGGAGGATGATAAGTTGTGCATCGCGTTATTTCCGCAAGCACGCAAGATAACAGTGGATTAATTACAGTACGGTGTATTAGATATCTGGACGACTTCCTATGGATAAGGAATTAACTCTAGTTACCTTAATGGATCAGTAACCTGTAGTGTTGATTGCCCTCGTGCTACGACTGGCATGGAAACAGGTTTGCAGTCTTCCACAACAAAATGGTTTAGAAGTTTTTCATATATTCAGTTTGGGCAGGAGGTAATGGCTGCGACATCCTCGACATAAACGATTAAAATTAATATCTCTTTTCAGGTCTCCGGTAGAAAACGCAGGCATTAGACAGGCATCTTTTTAGTCCGTTTTTCTTCATTTCTTCAGCAAACCTGCTATACCATTTCAAACCCGATTGTTTTAAGTCATACCAGGAGGAAATGAAACGGGGAGTACACAACTCTAACTCCCGGCCATAGAATCCGGCACTTGTCGTTTTGGAATGGAGCTTCACCACAACACGTAAACCCCAGCCTAAGCGAAAATATCACATTTTCTTGTCAATTCTGTAGATTATTTCAGTTTATGCTTTAGAAATTAAGTTACATGCTTGATTTTGGTTTATATGCTTAAATTTACGCAGATTAGTTTGCTTACATTTGATTTAAAGTGGCCAGTGTCGTACAGCAGGTTTGTAAGTTCCAACGAAACAGAATTTTCGTTCTTCGAACCAGCTCACTCGACTTCCAACCAATCAGAAGGCGATATCGCTTTAACCAATCAGAGAGCAGAACACATTCGCATTTTAGGGGGAAGGCTGACGTAGGAGATGCAAACCAGCTGAAATAGCTGCGATCCTCGCTCCACTATAACGAAGAACGCAGCTTCAATCCCAGTTTGCCTTGAGCAGACGACGCTCGCATTCTGCTCTCACCGGCTCTCACCGTTTGGAAAGTGAACGGGAGTTTTTTTTCCCAGTTTCAATTCGCAGATTCAATCCTTGTTTGTTTTGAGCAGACGACGCTCGCTATCTGTTCTCACCGTTTGGAAAGTGATCGTCGTTTTTTTCTTCTTAACACTGCTTAGACACGCGTGTAAACAATCTCCCCACCCCAACCCCCACCAGATGAAAGCTCGATGGACAGGGGGCGGCTTAGCGGTTGTGGCATTGCTAGGCCGGCAGGCCATCCTACTCGTATTTTGTGACGTGCCTCTGTGGTTTGGAAAGCGAACGGCGGTTTTTTTTCTGAACACTGGTTAGGCACGCATGTAAACAATGGTCCCCCCCCCTACCCCAATCCGATGAGAGCTTGATGGACTTAGCAGTTATGTGATTGCTAGTGATAAGTCTTTATTTACAGACGAACAAGTTTGTTTATATATTATTACGTATTTTATTAAGTAGCTAAACCTGACGTAATACGCCATTATAATCGTGCATTACTTCGATTGCCCATTAAACTGCTGCCTCATCTGTAGCCCTGCAGCATTCATCCTATGCTCTGATGGCAACCAACTACCCCACAGTCAAACTGCATTATTACGGTACCTTCCTAAACGACCAAACAGAGCGAGCCAAACGCACCACTGTTGGTGACAGTTTGACACATTCCTTGGTAATATCCGTGTTGATGCGGCTTGATTGACGTCAACATCGTCAGCGATGAATCTGTTTCGTCAAAACTGTTAGCTCGCGCATGCTCAAACCTCCACCCCAGCAAACCACCTCCCTGAAATGGTTCGCAATTTGGCATTGCCCTCGCCTGGTCACATCTATTAGCCAATCCTGGTCAAATCCATTAGCCAAGTCTGGTTGCGGTGAAGGTATGACGATCGAATACATTGCTGAGCCTGTTGAGCTGTGTTGTAGTTTAGGAATATGCTGAACGGCTGAAGCAACATCACTACGCACGCGCGACGTCAAGTTTGGAGCCAAACTGTCTCTAACAGTAGTTCGCTCTGTTCGGTGCTTTAGGAAGGAACTGTTAGACTACCTACAAACAGCGGCGTAAATAAACATTTTCCTGGAAATGGGAGGGGGGTGCAAATTACACATTTTTACGCCCCCTTCAGCATGCACAATAAAATTCCACATAGGAGGCATGTTTTAAAATACTTAGCTTTCTCATTATGTTCTTCATTAAAGACCTTTGCATAGTACGTTGCTTACCCAATTATGTCTTCCTCCATCTCTCCCCCCAACGCCCAAAGAAAAAATGCCATAAAATGACGCGTAACCTTCCCCCCCCCCCCAACCTTCCTGTATGCGTCTATACGTCCATACACCCTACATTAACGCGGTACTCGTGAATTACTTCTCACTTTTTTCAGAATCCACTGTTTTGGGTTTGAAAACCTGACGCAGTATCCACCTGTGGAATTTAGTTAGCTTGTCAAGATTCTTCCGAAGCCACATTCTAAAACTGCTTTGCTGCTTTTTTTTTTTTGCATTCACTGACTACGATAAAGACATTTCAATGTACCTACTACGTGTCCAATAATAATTGTCCCCTCAACCATCGCTTCATCCTTTCCCCCACACCTTAACCAAACGTGAAGGAACACCGGTTCTTCCTGCTGCATCGTCTATCTTCAAACGTTTTTATTTTTATTTAACTACGATGAAACTTTGCTACGATGTACTACTTCTGCTTCACTTACGTAATCAATTTTTCGTCCCCTCCCCCACCTCTCACCGAACGAAGCATACGTAGATTCTTCTCAGTGTTCCCACTCCCCCGCCACCGTATCTATACTGAAACAAGTATGTAATCGATGAACACAAACACAAAGCTAGCTCCACGAAGAAAAACGTAGTGTTAGTGTAGGGAGCTATAGTGAAAGCCAGTGTGCGCAAGACCGTGGGAGTGGGAAGGGGGGGGGATGGGATTGGCAATTTTTTTGTTCAAACTGGTAACTTTATGCCCCGACCAAAGGTTTACCAACCCCTTCCCCCCGTCATAACAACGAAAGAATGAAGTCTAACTTTAAAGTTTGCACTTCAGATTTAAACGAAAACGACTTTAAAAAAAATATGAAAAGAAAATTATACTTGGATAAGCTCTTTTACGCCCTCTTCAGTCTTTCTGGCCTCCCCCACTGGGTAACTACGGCCCTGATTGAGTGGCCTCATAATTATACGGCATTTTTTTTAAACTACAAGGAAGCACACACTGGATATCACGTGATACGGTGCCTGGGTGCTACGACGGGAGTTTGTTTAAAACTTTGCTCTTTTAATTGACGGAACGTGCAGACGTGTTAACGATACATTTATTTAATTTAAATAAACGTGTATATATTTTAAAAGACGTGTGGTTTGTAATTAGCACGATGGATTAACCATTTCCGAGCTCGGAGAATGAGTGGATGACAAAATAAACAAAGTTTACAGATTAATTTCTTCTTGACCTACAAAATTCGCGTAGCCGAATAAGAAGGTAGTTTGCTGACGTAGTTCTTAAATTGAACTTTCACGTACTTTGACTTATAGTTTAAACCAATGAATTATAGCTTCGATCTGTATCACGCAGCCATTCTATTCAATCCGATCTCGCTTTCCACAAGCCGTCATCATAGCGGGCAACCATCCTCCTTGACTTGTAACACCCGTTAATGGCTAAGCCTAACCACTGAAACGCCGTGTTTTTTCGAGTGGATTTTAAGTATCTGTCGCAGTAAACTACATTTCGAGATTTTTCGGCGGTTCTAGAATGATTTACCTCACTCGTCAGCGTTGTGAGATGTTTCATATATCTACCCGAACTGTCAACACGCGCAAGTTACAACGAACGTTCGTCGGCGAAGCGATAGACAATGACGCCATTGTTGTTTCCGTCGAATTGGCCAAAACGTGAGCTCAAATCTGCTCAAACCATGGCCCAACGTAGCTTTACTAGACTTTTTGGGATTGGCTAGGTTTTACAAAATCCGAATCTTATACAAAACAGGATAAACTATAATACACCATTTTTGGAGTAAAAATAATAATTACATTAAACTTCACAAAACGTAACTTTAAATATTGTCGCTGAATACCAGTTTCGCCATCTGGCGACCAACGCAGCTATTAGTCGTAGAGCCAAAATCTGCTGCCCGATGGCAGGGCAAACGGTAAATGCCGGTTGCGGAATCATCCAAGTAAGCTACTCCCCGCATACTGCGTATGCTTTATTAATTTCCTCCTGGTCATACAGACTTCTTAAAATTTGAGAAACTTTATGTTCTTGGCCTGGTACTTCATACCCGTCTGGTTGTGGCATATTTCTCGCTCGGACAAGTTGCCATTCAAATATGCGGTTTTTACATCGTGTTGGATTTTCTCTGTACTGCTACTGTCATTCGAACCATTATTGTAGGTAGCCCGGCAACCAGTGGGTACGTTTCGAAAAAACTTTCTCCATAAATTTGAGAGTACCCTTTTGCTGTAAGTGATCTTTGTATCGTTCAATTTTTCTGTTGCAGTTTTCTTGATTTTAAGCATCCACTTTGATCCAATGGCTTTAGCCCCTGGCGGTAAATCTACTAACTCCCAAGTTTCATTTGCAATGAAGGAATCGTCATTCATGGCGATCAGGGTTACACAAGGCTTCCTGGACTGTCTTTAGCTCGTCTGGAATTGCATATAATGCTAGTATGTATTCGTCATCATTTTCATCAACATTTTCCTCATAATCTTTGGCGTAGGCGGCGACTTGTTGGAGTTCTTCCCCCGGACGAAGTGTTGGGGTTGTCGACATCTGGAAATGCTATTCCTTCTCTTCGAGCTCTGATCCTTGTTAATCTCAGCTCAGTCGTTATAGGGATTAACTTGTTTTCTACTTGACAATTAATTGTTGGGTTTTGCGTCGGGCTACGTTCGGACTCAACTGAATTGGACTCGCTACATTTCTAGCTGATGTAGACCTGTTTGTTGGTGTTGCTGGAAATTCTTCTGGCTGAATTCCTTAGACTGGTTCGACCCTAGATTCAATATTCGGTGGATTGTATGACAAATCAACAACTATTGAATGTAATTCCTTACAACTTCTGTCTTCATCGTTAGGTAGTCTAGTTTATCCCATAATATGCTCTTTGAAACGCATGTTCCTACTGACTACAACTTTATTGTTGTCTAGTTTGTAAAGCCTACATGATCTTGGTTCATATGACTAGGCTCATTATTGATAGATTCTCTTTCTCCGCTGTTCTATTGCTAGGCGCTGAATACAGAGACGAGAATTGATGCTTTATTCTGTGTTGGGTCATGAACGCTTGCATTTTTTCCGTTTTTATATTCAAGTCCACAATCTCATTAAAAAACTTTTATCTTCTGACCAGTGGCTGCTTCGGCTTTTAGTTTACAGTTTTTAAACTTTTCAAAAACTTCATCTTTTGTGTTAAAGACTTCTACTTGCATGAAACGGCTTTTACCATCAATAAACGTTGTGAAGTGGTGCGAGCCTGCCATTGTTGGCGTCGGGAGTGGCCCAACAACATCAGAAAAAAACAATGCTTAGTAGGTTAGGTATCTCACCAGCCTCTATTGTTTTAACTTGCTTTGTTTTGACGTCGTCTTGTAAACACGCCGAGCATCCATTTGGCTTAGCTTAATTGCAGATAGTGCGCTGAAATCTCTCAATACGTCAGCTTTAGCTGTCTCCTTTAACTTTGCAACAGAAATATGCATGAAAGGCTTATGCCAGAAGTAAGTGTTTTTCGTGAAATAGCATTTATTTGGTGCGACTATTTCCATATTTATGCTGTCACTTACGCTTTCTGGTAAAACCTGCACTTGATCAAAGTTTTCTCAATAACATTAGGGATTGATTCCACTTCTACTATTTTATGCTGACTGCTCAATAAGTTGTTGCAAACTTGAGTTGTAAAATTGTTGGTTGTTTCTTGCTCTTGAGTTGCTTGTAACACAATCTTTAGTTTAGGATTGAAAATTATGAATAGTCCTGATACATACGGAGCTGTAGCCACTACTTTACCAGTCTTCTTATGAATTATAAGCACTCATCGTCGTCAAATATTATCCTTAAACCTGCTCTCATGGCTTGTCCTACTGAGAAGAGATTTACTTCAAAATCAGGTAAATGTAAAACCTTGGTCTTGGTAAGATTTATGCCATTAGAATTTACAGTTACACTACCTTCAGTGTTTGTTGACACCGTATTTATTTTTGTGGAGCATTTACCTTTTCCAGTTTCAATACTGTTATTGTTTGACGTGCACCCAGCGTTAGCCATAGCGCCAACCAGTTTCAATACTGTAAGTCTCATTAAACAATGATCCGTTATTTACGCAATGTCTCCCAGACCCAGAGTCTATGACAAGAGCATTTTTTAAACACAGTCCACTTATAGTTGCATACGCTTTCACTCCTACATATTTTGTGTAGGTAAAACATGATATGTTTGTATTACTTACTACTGTTTCTCTGCGAAAAATATTTTGAGGTCCTTGCTATTTACCACGTGACCTTCCGCTACCCCAGCATTGATCCTGGTTGGCTGGGGTGCGCATTGCGCAACTTGTGGATTTGTGGCCGTCCCCGCTGCATCTGTAGCAAGAAATGTCACTATGGTTACCTCGGCTTGATGCTAGGCTAGACTTTGAACTGGCTCTTGAATGGACGTACGGCTGGTTTGGTCTCGGTGTGACATAATACGTGTTGTCTGTAACATTTGATGAATTAGCAAAGGCATTTTGGTTTGATTCATGCATTATCAGTAGATGCTCCAAATCACAGTATTTTAACTTTTTGCTTTTTTTTATTGGCGCTGTGAAATTCGTGATGAGATTATTGTAAGTTGTAGACAATCCCAATATTGCATAACACGCTTATTCCTTGTCATCTGTAGGCTTCTCAGTATTGTTAATATCTTCATATAAATCTCCTAGCTTTCCCTAAATACGTTGCCATTGACATGTCTTCATTCTTCTTTAAATTATGCAATCTTCTACGTAATGACAAATACCTTAGTATATTTGAGGATTCATTCCTATAGTTTAAATGCTTCTAAATTTCTGTTGCGGTAGCTAAATTTCTAGGTATTAAGATTTTTGCATTATTCACTGATAACTGAATTAGACCTGCTGTTCTTTTGTTTGAAAGCTCCAATTTGTCCAATTCTTTTGCATCAGTTGGCTTAGTCTTGCCTGTCATTACTAAATTTCAAATCCCTGGATGTTTCACTAACGCCTCAAGTCTATTCGACCAGGTTGCATGATTATTACCATCTAGCAATTTGATATTCTATAAACCTGACATTTTTCCTTAACGTTTGAACACCTTCGTTATCTTCTAAGAATTCCTTGACAATATTCTGGCGAAATTCTTTTATTGTATCTCCAGTCTTGAACTTGCTTTTAAATACCATTCCATAGGTTTGGTGGGACTCCTACTGACTTTAAGAATATAATACTTGCCTTGTATTTTCGAGTCCACGCTGCAGATATTCACAAAACGTTGCTTGTTTTTTTCTTTTTCATGGTCTTATGCGGCCGGATCCTTTTGATCAGTTGTGCCTCTTGGTCATCCGTATTTTGTGGTTATGCCCTCTCGATCAACATACAAGAGGGTTAGGGAATGTTTAAATAACATTTCGAAAACACTTTTTTCCTTACGCTCCTGTTACCAATTACTAAATTAACTAAACATACTTCCTGGGTCATGATTTGGCTGTGAAACCATAATGAAATTGTAGAATTTAATTTCAAACAGTTTGAACAATTTACAACGTAAATTACAAAATGCATTTGTCTAAAAAGAACATTTTGCCGACCCCCAGCCAGGCCGGCTAGAAATGGTTTCTTTTGCTGTAGAAAGTACTATACCTGGCAATTTTAGCATTGCTGTCTCAGTGATACTGTTGGTTGCTTGAGACTTGAATTGCCGCCTCAGTTTCCCTACCACGCATGCGCGTGTGTGGTCCTCCCTATATAAAGCTGGCGGCTACGAGGGCTCGCCATCTCTTTGTCTCACATTTTTGGTCAAAAGGTGACTCGTGAGGGGAGGCAGGGAGAGCCTAAGGTATAGCATTTTTTACAGCAAAAGAAACCATTTTTAGACAGCTTGGCTGGGGGCCGGCAAAATGTTCTTTATTTGCTGTGAAAGTACTATACCAGGTAATTTTAGCATTGCCAAGCAAACCTCGTCAAATTAGGTGGCGGGCACCTTTTGAGTGAGTTCCCTGGGGTTCTGAAGTGGAATCACCTGAAGTTCGTGCACAAGGGAGCCCATGAAAGGGGTCCCTTGAGAAGAACTAGCCTTCCATGTGGGTTATTTATATATATATTTTTTAATAGAAGGAGTTTTATAAAAAGGAAGGAGGTGATTATTACCTTCGGATGATGAGGAAACTCCAGTGAGGTGAGGTGACGAGTACTGTTTTTTTTTTGGTGGCGACATCAGGCAATTGGGGTAAGTTCCAGCGAGTCTTCTCCAGTATGAATGGGGAGAAGGATTGGTGGTGATTCCCTTAGCATTGGGTGGTGAAATGACAAACGGAAGTCAGGCAAACTTAGAGGGATCTCTCCAGTGTGAGATGGAGGAGATGAAGATCGTGAATGCGGGAACGGGGTTCTGAATTTTCTTGTTGGTGATGAAAGTTGGAATGGGCATCAAATTTGTGGTGATTGTGTGGGAGATTCACATTTGGAGTAAGTATATATATATATTTTTTTTTTTACGTTAAGATTCAGGAAACAAGAAAGGATTCAGTTGACCGGTGTCATATTATTTATCTTTTTTTTTTTGGTTCGAAAACGGAGAATATTGTTTTGATGCCAGCCAGGGTCCAGTTTCGAAATTAAGGAGAAATTGGATGGGAGCATAACCCCAAGCAGTAGTGGTGAGCCTTAGCCCTGCGAGGAGTGCATGGAATGTCTGTCGTGGGAGATAATGAAAGTGGGACCATGTTTGGGAGCAGGGGAAGAGAGTTTGGGGCACTGTCAAATTGCCATAATGAATATACATGTAAGTCATGAGAGAGAGAGTGGTTGCAGCGATCGAGTCCCATGCTTTGGAAATGTGAGTTTGACGTAGATTGTTTATTACGGACGGGCTGGTTTCGGGACCAATGATGCCCTTGTCGTGGTATACCACTGGATGACATGGGAAGTCAGACTTAAATCTTGGGTTCATTGGGGCGGAAGTAGGTGCTGGATGTAGGAAATTGGTGAAACGAGGGTAGCTCACTTGCATAGGTCGTCAATTGGTTGAAGAACCCAAGGTGAAGAATGAACGGTGGGGGATGTGATGGTGGCAGGTTTGTTGCGAAGAGCATCTGCCAAGAGGTTGTCCGTTTGCTGTTTTAGTTGGGTGGCGTTGGGTGACTTCAGCTTGTTGTTTTCGGCGGAGAGCAAGGAAATTTGGGAATGCTGATGGAAAAATACATCTTGAAGATGTAAGAGGTGATCTCGCCTTTACCAAATTACCCATAATGTTAGAAATATTATTGCGTTTGCGATAAATTAAGCGTTTCACGTGATTTTGACTTACGAGTTCAGATCACGTGATATGTAAATGTTGTATTATGCGATATAGCTGGCGCTCATCGGTAAGCAAGCTTCAATCATGGTTGATTAGAGAGCGAACGTTGGGGTGGTCGCCTTTCTAGGGCCGCTGGCTTCCCAATTGCTGGCCATGGTAGCTGGTCCGCTGCAGCTGGATTTCACGTTCAGCTATAACGCCATTGGGACTTGTTAAAACTCACTACTGGGACATTCCGAAGGTAATTATTGAGTTCGCTAATTTTATCTACTAGTTCCGTTAAATTTTGCGTAGCTGATTACTAGGAGTGAAGTATGTGAGAAAAGACTGGCGTAAATTGTCCCAGGGCCTTAGACAAACTGTGACGACGTGGTTGAACCCAGATTTTGATTTTGGTGACCTCGATTTGTGTTCAATGGCTGACCTTAATTTTTATGTGTTGCAGCATTAGCAGGTTCTGTTTTAGCCATCCCGAAGTTGAAATTTTGTCGCTAGCAGCGCTTTCCAAATTCGAGGGTTCGCTCCCCGAGAGTGGTTTAGCCAACCAGTTCTTGACGCAACGAACCTCGAGTTTTTCGTAGTTTTTCTGCTACGAATTGTATCCAAACCGTGCAGTGCACGTTACTCACTTATTCCGTCACGTGACGTTTGCGTAACCTAAACCCGAAGCCCGTAACGAGAGGACCCGTCACAACCGTTGTTGACCCACGTTCATTTTGGTGTTTCACTGCGACAAACTTAGGAGTAGTGCCCAAAAAACGCCTGCCGTGTTGTTGAACCTTCAACCCGTGCATGATGGTTGTAATTCTTCCGAATGATGACTTGAGCAGTTGCCATGATCTTGTGAAAAATTAACTCCCGTTGCTGTTTTAATTTTTGTAATTATACTAGCTCGAATATATGTATAACTTGTTATAGCCTAATTAAATCTTTTGCTAAACTACTCGTCGTGTCAAGTGTGGTCATTTTTACCAATTCGCTAAGGTATTGAATATTTTGTAGTGCACTTTTTGAATTTTGTTTATTAACGTTAACTCCTCAAGTTCAATGCAGCCTTACAACCCTGCCTTGAACCCGGGACCTCGAAAGCAGAAAAGAATCCCCTAGACTTTTTTAATCAACACCTCCCCCGCTGTTTGCTACGCACTCAAGGGATGAAATTGGCATAACCCTACAATAAAAGCCATAATGGTTTAACTTTCTTTGAGTTGCGTTTATATTGTTCCCGGGCTCGTACATTAAGACGCAGCTTGTGCCGTAAGTTTAGGAATATTTTATGGTGGTCCACTTCGACTGCCTCTTCATGGTCGAGGCTGTATAGAGGTGAGACCTGTTTTTCTGGAGGGGCGACGAAAACCTTTTGCGGTGTCGTGGATTCCGCTGGAGAAAGAGACACTATGGATGGAGTCGTGGATTCTTGACGGGGGGGGGGGGGGCTTTAATGTTTTCAGTGTGTTGACCCGAAGAGAGAGAAGTGACGGAAATTTCGATGGTAGCCCCTAGGGGAATGTCGAGGTCAGGAATGGTCTCCATGACTGGAGAGGAAGGAGCCTCGGAAGGAGCCTCGTCAAAAATTATGGGATCGTTCCTGTTCACTGAGGAGGGGTTAACAGGGTCCAGTCCGGGTGACTGCGAAGTTGCGGTGCTAGCTGGAGTGTTGGAGAAAATTGGAGTATGGAGCCAAGACTGCTGCGACATCGGAGTGGAGACCTCTTCGTTTTCCCCCGGGGTGGCCAGAATCGCAGCTATGGTTGAAGCAGGGGATTGTGTGGTGGGAGTCGAGTCTGACTTAAATGTTTTAGCATATCCTTGTCACATTTCCCTGTCTTTTCCTGGTGGCGGACAGGAGTTGACGATGGGCAATTTCTTGCCAGTCTTTGAGTGGGATCGTCACACAAATGGCTCATGGACGATCAAAGTAGTTGCACTTACGGTGGTATTGGCAGACATGATGTGGGTCGATTCTCTAGTGGTTGAAGAGCCAGGACAGTGGCACTTGCCCGGATCGTCAATTGTTGGTTTACGGCCGAGATATATATCAGGTTCTTCATCGAGAGTCTTCGGTTTTTTAGCTCTTACCATGGTGAAAGAAAAAACGGGACGTTCAGGTGGTTGTTGTGGAAGCACGGAACGCTAAGCAGCGTTGGGAGAGAAGGCCCCGGAGGTGGGAGGCGGGAAAATTCCGGAAGCGAGAGGCGGATGTGAACAGGAGGTGGTGCACCTGGCGGCAGTAACTCGTACGAGAGCTGCGCAGCTTTCATCCGATGTGAAAGGGGCTAGCCGAGAGGTGTTGGTGCAGAGGGGTGGGTGAGGGGCGGAACCCCTACTTCTGGGCGAGCGTTAGTTGGCCAGTATTCAGCTTTCATCAGCCGTCAAGAGTGGTTTGGGTCGTTGTTTCTGAGAGCAGAAACAAGTCCAGATTCCAGTCCATGGTAGATTGTGGAAGTGTCAGCCGACTGCGAGGACTTGAAAAGGGAAGGCCGGGCACGGTTTCTTCGACTGTCTTAAAGGGTAAGACAGTGGTAGGGACCGGACATCGGCAGCATCGCCAGGAACAAGGAGCCTTCCCCCCGGGTGAAAGCGGGATGGTAGGTGGCGGAACTCCGGTGACGGCCGGAGATGGCCGGGTGGAAGATTCTCGGACGAGGGGGGGAGAAGTTGGCTTGCGCTTCTTCTGAGTGGCTGTGGGGGACGTTGAACTTTGTTTGCGGAGGTCACGGCTGGAGAATGAGGTGGACCGGTCTTGCGTGCGGGCGTGTCGTGGAAGACCGTGGATTTGTCTGGCATCTTTCGGGCCGTTTCCTGGACGGTGCTCCGGGCTTGTTGTGGGGAGAGCTTCTATCTATCTGGGAGGAGTTGGATGATAAGTCTGGAGGAAGGTTGCGAACTGACGAGCGAGAAGCTATCCGTTGCAGGGGTTTCTTGGCGTCAGGGTTGATGTCTCTCGTCCGGACCAGAAGGCAATCCAGCTAGGGCCGGATGAAAGACGAGTAGTGGTGAAGACCTGGTTCAACTGGGAGGAGAAGCAGACGAAAGACGAGCAAAAAGGCGAGGAACGATGGCCATGATGGCTTTCAGCTCAGCATAGAACAGCAGCACATCGGGGGGGGGGGGGGGGCGGACGAAAGATGAGTAGATGTGGTGAGGGCTGCAGGGCCTGGTTGCTCTCCATCCTGGTGCAGGACACGGCACAACCAACAGCAAGGCGGACGAAAGACGTAGGAGCAGGCTGTGCGGGGTATGCAGTGCTCGGTTGACCTTCATCACAGTGGAAGGCAGCAACACCTGAGCACGGTGGGTGAAAGACGAGTGAGTGCGTAGAGCAAGGAACGATGGCTTGGCAGATCTTCTCCACAATGTAAAACGGCAACACCCGAGCAAAGCGGGCAGAAGACGAGTGAGTGCATAGAGCAAAGAACGATGGCTTGGCAGATCTTCTCCACAGTTTAAGACGGCACCACCCCGAGCAAGGCGGGCGAAAGACGAGTGAATGCGTAGTGCGAGGAACGATGGCTTGGCAGGTCTTCTCCACAGTGTAAAACGGCAACACCCAGGCAAGGTCAGCGAAAGACGAGTGAGTGTGTAGAGCGAGGAACACAGGCTTGGCAGATCTTCGTCAAAGTGCAAAACGGCAACCCCAGAGCAAGGCGGGTGAAAGACGAGTTGCTTGGAGCGAGGAACGCTGGCTTGGTAGACCTTCATCACGGTGCGGGGTGGAAACACCGGAACAAGGCGGGTGAAAGACGAATGAGCACAAGGAGCGAGGAATGCAGGCTTGGCTGACTTTCAACATAGTGCAGAGCGGCAACATCTGGGTAAGGTGAGCGCATGCAGCAGAGAAGACAGGCCGACGATGTTTGAGCGAGGCAAAGACGATTGAGTGCATGACTCGGTTGGCCTTTATTGTGAAGAGCGGCAGACCAAATCCAAGACGGACGAAAGACGGGAGCTTGCAAGATCTCCAACATGGTACGCGACAGCTACGCATCAGTGCGGCCGACGAAAGACGAAAAGGGAACCGGAGTCAGGGGCCGATGATGGATGATCCAGTTCCATGCTGCTTCCACTGTTGGACTGGTGAGACGTGAGGCTGCAATGTCGTGGCGGGTGAGGCGTCCCAGACTCGACGGCGACGTCTCGGCTATGGGCAGACCGGAGACGGGCCGAAGAGAGCAGCGAGCAGTGAGACCGGCACAGAATGTCTTGTACGGCTCCAGGGTATCCAGGTGACGATCAGGAAATGATTGTCAGTCGTGGGAGGCTGCGTTGACCGAGCAGGTGGGAACCATGGTGACGTAATCCCAGATGGTAGCATCTTGGGCTGGAAGGCGGTGAAAGACGCCAGGTAGACGGGACCCATGGCAGCGCCTGAGCCGGGAGTACTCAGGCGTGTTGAAGAGGGGAACGGCTGAAAGACAGGAACAGCAGAGCTGGAATTTTCCATGGTGGCAGAGAAAGGCGGGCGAAAGCCAGGGGGGTTGCGGACGGGAAGCTTGATAGGAGACGGCAACCCAGGAGCATCAGAGTGGAAGTTCACAGGAAGACGGACGAAAGACGAGCAAGGCTAGAGGCAGCCAGACGTCTAGTAATGGAGATGATAGCATCATCGGCAGCCAGCCGGGCAGCAGACGAAGACCAGGCCCGGAGACTGCAGCAGATCCAGAGGCGACACTGGACGAAAGAGGTTAGAAGGGAATCAACAGAACGAGCCGCCATGGCGGCTTGAGACAAAGAGATGGCGAGCCCTCGTAGCCGCCAGTTTTATATAGGGAGGACTACGCACGCGCATGCATGGTAGGGAAACTGAGGCGGCAATTCAAGTCTCAAGCAACCAACAGCATCACTGAGACAAGCAATGCTAAAATTGCCAGGTATAGTACTTTCACAGCAAAGAAAGCGCTGCTATTCATGGGGCCCAGTTCAGTAGAAGTGTCGATTGGTAAAATTCTTGGCTTGGATACCAAACCGTTGCTACGTTAAGCAAGTCATGTGACGTCGTAAATGCTGCTCTGGAACTGTTTTGAAATACGTGGAGTACTTCTGCCCATGACTTACAGGAAGCCATATTGCCTAAGTATAATTTCAAGGTTAATGGCTCCTGAAGTCACACTATAAAAAAAAATTAGTAAACACACTAAGTTGGGGATGTTCAAAAGTGAACTTGCTGACAGTTTGCCTAAAAGATATGAAGTAATGTCATCTGCAAAAAGAATTGCAAGCAAATTGGAAACAGCTGGCAACTCAATAACGTAGATTAAGAACAATAATGTTCCAAGGATTGAACCTTGAGGAACTCCACAATTAATAGGTTTTCTTGTAGAAGAGCTGGTTTCGATTTGGAAATATTGATTTAGGTTTTCAAGATAACTTTTAAACCAGTTATTTGTAACCCCTCTAATACCATAATGATTCAGTTTATGCAACAGATGGTCGTGGTTTACTGTATTAAAAGTCTTTCGCAAGTCAATGAAGACAGCAACATTGTAAAGATTCTCTCCAAAAGCATTAACAACATCCTGAACGAATTTGAGTGTCGTCCCTTCAGTACTTCTTCCAGGTCGAAATCCGCATTGACTGTTAGTAAAAAAATTATTTTTGTCAAGATAAAAGTAGAAGCGATTAAACACAACCTTTTCAACAATTTTTGAAATGACAGGTAAAAAAAATATAGGTCTATAGTTGTTCACATCATTTTGGCTTTCAACTTTATGAGTGGGTATAACTTTTGCTGTATTAAGGTCATCAGGAAACTGCACTTCAGCTAAACTTAGATTAATAATTTCAACAATAACAGGAATAATCTGTGGAGCAACTTGTTTGATAATATCAGTTATAGTCAGATCATGACCAGCTGATTTAAAATTAGTTAAGGCATTGATAATAGAAGCTAACTCAGGACCGGTACAAGAAGACATCAAAAACGAATTGCTGCTGGCCTGCGAATATATATCTGTGACGGTTTTATTAGAATTAGGGATATATTTCTCCAGATTACCACTTATGAAACTAAAAAAAATTATTGAACTCCTCTGCAGTGTTAGATGGATTGTTATGGATTGGTAATTGGTTCATTGTCTTTAGATGTATCTTAACTGAAGAGTTGAATTTATTTTCACCCATAAGAGAGTTAATCATTTACCATGTCTCTGATGTTTACGGCTTTAAGTTTATAATCAATATACAATTTTTACGTTTATCGTGTAATTTGTACATATACTCTGTTAAATGACATGTAAGGTTCTTCATCTTCTATAGATCTAGTTCTAAGGAAGTCCTTATATAACTTAGCTTTTGTTTTAGAAGATTTAATAATGGCTGGGGTAATCCAGGGGTTAGTTGTGTGTTTACTGTTTTTATGTATGGTCCGGAGAGGAACACAGTATTCGTATAAGGACTTAAAGGTACTGGCAAAATGCCTGCACACTACATTTACTACATTGTATTTACTGCATTGTAAGTAATTAAGTACGTAATGTACACTACGTTAACATTAGTTTTTGTGTCTGGCAGAAGTTTGTGCGAACTAAGAGCTTGCCTGGATTTTTGAATGGATTTAATTTTTGAATTAATTTTTAAAATTAATGATGACTGAAGCTTGGATATCATCAATCAATCCAATTGTTCCTTCCTGCTTTTTTTTTCCAAATACGGAA
This sequence comes from Lithobius niger, assembly GCA_023313725.1. Lineage (NCBI taxonomy): Eukaryota > Metazoa > Arthropoda > Chilopoda > Lithobiomorpha > Lithobiidae > Lithobius > Lithobius niger. Next base: position 26,690 of record JAHWFP010084466.1, read on the forward strand.
ACAGATGAGAAAGTAGGTTTTTTTCTCTTTCTTTTTTTTTTTGGGGGGGGGGG
>JAHWFP010084467.1:0-18429 GCA_023313725.1 Lithobius niger
AAAACTATCCTATTTTATTCCATTATGTAACTCGGAAACTGAACAACTCTTAATTTACTAACGAAATACGGATGCAAACCTATTCACGTTGCCTTTTGGACTTATATGTCAGACTGCCTGAGCGGGGAATCGAACCCATGACCTCTGAAGTCCAAGGCCAAGGTCCTACCGCTAAGCCAACCAATTTCGTTAACCAATTTCGAGCCCATTGGCTTTCCGTCCCGTTCAATTCTAAATTTACTACGAGCAAAACCCTTACAATGGTGTATTAAATTGGAAGTGGACTTTATCCTGTATAGTAATTAGATAGTTATCGAATTTCGGCTCTGCAGTGTGTGAGTTATTAGCGTGTGATGCAGTAATGCCTCTGTCTATGCTTAAAGTGCATAGATATTAAATAAATCAGACATTCAGCGTTACATACTGACTTTGTGAGAATACAAGGTATGCTAATATTTAATGGTGACTATCTTGTTCGTTTAACCCCTTACATTGTCAATATTTTTTGTATACCGTTGTTTATGGATTTGTAATATAACTTTAATTATAATTATTAGTACCTCAGTTCCTTTGACTCTGTTTTAAATGACAAATTTAGTTAACATTTTCAGACTTGTTATTCAAATGACTTTTCTGTGGTTCATATGAAGTAAAACTAAATTCGATACTATAGATAACTGGTTCAGAGGTCAAAGTTTAATTGCTATTCTTGTAAGAAAATCTCACCTTGACGTGTAGGATATTACCCGCCTTCCGAGAGCTGAGATCTACAATGTCGGGGCCTCAGGGCCGAGCGATTGTCGATCTCAGTACGCGGAAATGGGTAATATCCTATTTATCACCCGAATTGAATTGAATTTAATATTTATTGAGCTTAAATGCCTGTAAGCCATCCCGCTCACTCTGCAAAATACGTACAAGCTACTTACAAACTAACATCAAACAGTACCCATGCCACAGAACATCACTAAAGACTTTCCATCATTAACAGCAAATGACCTATCGCCCTAAATTCCGAAAAAGACCATCTAACCCCACACCAGGGCTAACACCCCCAGCACAGGAATACAGGGGAGTTTGGCCAAACAAGTGAAGACATATAGTATTATTTATATAGCTCTATGCTGGAGCCTTAATGCGTTAGCTGCAAGGAGCACTGCAGAGAGAAACAGAAGGGCGTCTTACTGAAGCCGATGCTGTGAAGAGTGATTTCTTAGACCTAAAACGCGCGATTTTTATTGTTGGAGAAAACAACGTTATTTTAAGCCTAAGAAATCCGCTCTTCTGTTGTTTTTCCCTCCATTTTTTATGTAGTGCACCTTGTAGTTCACTTCACTTGGGCTGTCACTGCCGATCTGCATGGAAGCCATCACCTCCCCATTGTGTTGTCCACAACACAAAGGGGTTCTGTGGCTTCCAGGCCAGCCCGGTGGGCGCTTAAGCGTGCTGAATGGTCAGCCTTTGCTGAGGCTGCTGTGTTTCAGCGTGCGGTTGAGGACTTTTCTGATGTGGGTGAACTTTCCACTCATTTCACTGATGTGGTCCTTGCTGCTGCTCATGCTACTATCCCGCGTACGTCCACACAGCCGCGGCGGGTTCCTGTTCCGTGGTGGACGCCTGCTTGCGGGCAGGCCATTCAGGCCCGCCGGCGAGCGTTGCGTGCATTCACGGTCAGCCCGACTACTGGCAACTTTGTAGCGTTTAAGCGCTGTCGTGCCCGTGCCAGGTATGTCATCCGTGAGGCTAGACGTGCTTCGTGGGCAGCTTATGTTTCGTCGATCACGCGCTCCACGCCTTCTCAGCAGGTGTGGCGGAAGGTGCGCCAGATTTCGGGGAGGAGCGTGCCTTCCCCGGTTTCACAGCTGAAGGTGGCGAATACCGTGATCTCTTCTGTGCCGGATATCGCCGACTGTCTTGCGTCTGCGCAGGTTTCGAGTGATAACCATTATGATCCTGGTTTCCTCAGAATAAAGCGTAGGGAAGAGGCTCACCCTCTAGACTTTCGCTCCGACGGGCTAGAGGAGTACAATTTACCGTTCACCAGGCAGGAATTTGTTTCCGCTTTGTCCAAGTCGCATGACTCCGCCCCAGGGCCTGATGATGTTCACTATCAGCTGTTGAAACATCTGCCTCTTGCCTCCCAGCAGTTCTTGCTGGAGATGTTCAACCGTGTGTGGGCAGAAGGCTCTGTTCCGGCAGCGTGGAGGACAGCAGTGGTCATCCCGATTGTGAAACCGGGCAAAGACCCTACTGCTCCTTCCAGTTATCGCCCAATCGCTCTGACTAGCTGTGTCTGTAAACTTATGGAACGGATGGTCAGTGAGAGGTTGGTCTGGGTGCTGGAATCACGCGGATTCTTATCTGCGTCCCAGTGTGGCTTTCGACGTTTTCGGTCAACCATCGATCATCTGGTTGCCCTTGAATCGGATGTGAGGGAGGCTTTTCGCCTGCGTCAACATCTGGTTCAGGTTTTCTTTGACTTGGAGAAGGCTTATGATACGACCTGGCGTTATGGGATTCTCCGTAATCTCTATAACTGTGGCTTGAGGGGACGGATGCCACTGTTGCTTTCCGCTTACCTCTCAGGCCGTTCTTTTCGTGTTCGTGTCGGGGCGGCTCTTTCCCGCCCGTTTGTCTTGGAGAATGGTGTGCCTCAAGGAGGTGTTCTTAGTGTCGTCTTGTTTGCTATAGGGGTCAACCCCATTGCTCAGCAAGCTGCTGTTCCCCAGTCATTGTTTGTCGATGACTTCGGCCTGCGCTTTCGGGCAGCTCGCATGCAGACCTGCGAGCGGCAGCTACAGCTGGCAATTAACAAAGTCCAGGCCTGGGCGGTGAGTAATGGTTTCCGGTTTTCTCCGGACAAGACTGTGTGCACCACTTTTGCCGCCAACGAACACTGCACCCGGATCCTTGCCTGTACTTGGGACAGGCACAAATTCCTGTTGTCCCACAGGCACGTTTCCTGGGTCTGGTGTTCGATTCCAGGTTGTCTTGGCTTCCACACTTACGTCAGCTTAAAGACAAGGCTTTGCGGGCGCTTAACATCTTGCGGGTCCTGTCGGGCACTTCATGGGGTGCCGATCACGCTGCCATGTTGCGCCTCTACCGAGCCCTTGTCCGCAGCAAACTTGATTATGCGTGTATGGTCTATGATTCGGCTAGTGACTCCACTCTCCAGATGTTGGACACTGTGCATCACAGTGGCCTGCGTGTGGCGACTGGGGCTTTTCGAACTTCTCCAGTGGTCAGCCTCTATGCTGAGGCCACGGAGCCACCTTTGGCCATTCGTCGGCGACAGCTTGCCATTCAGTATGCTGTGCGTTTGCGTGCTGTGCAATCCAGTCCTGCTTGGTCCATGGTTTTTGGGCCAGACTTGCGAGTTGGTAGACGCAGGGTGGGTAAGGGTGATTTCCGCGATAGGCTCCAGCAGTCCTGTCAGGAGATAGCCTTTGAAATGCCCTGCGTCTTGAGGCTTGGGAGAATGCCAGTTGCCCCTTGGCTTGTCCCAGGTGGCAGGTTCATTTTTGCTCTGGCGTCCCTCCCGAAGGGTTCCACTCTACCTGCAAGGTACTTACAGGAGTTCCGGCGGCTGAGTTCTCAGTACGCCGGTTATCAGCGCCTGTTTACTGATGGGTCGAAGTCCGACGTTGGCGTGGCGTGTGCCTGTGTGTGTAAGGGTGTAACGGTTGCCCATCGCCTTCCATCAGGCTATTCTGTGTTCTCTGCAGAGCTTTTGGCTCTTGGTTTGGCGGTGGAATGGATCCTTGACCTTCAGGGCACGCATTTCATTATCTTTAGTGATTCCATGAGTGCCCTGGAGTCCTTGGCGAATTACAATCCTCGGAACCCCTTGACACAACGTGTCCAAGCTTTGCTTTCCCGCTTGCCTGGCCAGCGGAAAACCGTGTTTTTCTGCTGGATCCCGGGCCATGTTGGGATAGTAGGGAATGAACAAGCTGATTCTGCTGCGAAAGGGGCCCTTTCTGGCCCTCTTGGTAGGGATCTCGGCCTTGTTCCCTCAGATGCCTTTCCAACTCTGCTTCTGAGGTTACACGCTTTTTGGCAAACCTTGTGGGACAGACAGGACGGTAATAAGTTACGGGCCATTAAAGGCACTGTCGAGGAGTGGCACTCGGCGTGTCGCCGCAGTCGCCGTGAGGAGGTTGTGTTGGCCCGTTTGCGAATTGGTCACACCCGACTTACTCACTGTTTCCTTTTGCGGGTGGTAGACCCTCCTGAATGTTCTTGGTGTCGACGGCCACTTACGGTCCGGCACTTACTTGTTGATTGTCGCCATCTTGATGGTGTTCGTCGTCGTTTCCATCTTCCGCATGACATTGCGCGTCAGTTGGCCTCCTGTCCGGTGTTTTTCAATTTTTGCAGGAGGTACAGATGTATGACAAGATTTAGATTAGGGATTTGAATGACATCTCTGTAATGTGTGGTGCAGTGGCAACCCGGACCACTGCACTGTGACTGAGGTTGGCGCTAATGACCAAGTTGTCGACGCGCCATTAAGCCTCAATCCCCCCCTCCCCCCCTTGTAGTTATACCCTCCAAAACCCACACTGGTGCCAATATGGCGGCAAATGTCACTGTTCTATACCAGTTGAAACCGCCGAATGGCCCACCAGAAACGCAGCACCCGACCGAGAGACCCTGGGACTGTATGCGGCGGTATACCCCAAGAATTCCCTGCAGACGGTCCCCCACCACACCCGCTTTCATGAACATTACAATGCATTACCATGTGATAGTATGAACAAATATTGGTTTTCGTTTTTCTTTTAAACGACCATTACAATGTGTTACGACATTATAGTATTTCTTTTAATTGTTGCCCGATTTCGAACATGTTATCTAGACCAAGAAGGGAACAGACAGTTGCATTGTTGAGCAGATGCGGATGGGACGGCGGCACTTTCGGCACGCATTGAAGGGTAGGACCATGTCCCTGGATGGGGCTTTGAGCATGCTCTCCCCCCCCCCCCTCGCCATGCTGTCGGTCCACGCCACTTCATTCACTTACAGTAGTACAAGGGTTTTGTAGAGTTACAGGTCGCTTCGCTTCAGGGGTTGTGGCACCAGCATGGAGCTTGGAATATTTCTGTTTCTTTCATTTTTTAATCTTTTTTTTTTTTGTCTATGTTTTCTGGTCTTTGCAGTAGTTAATCTGTTTTCTTTGTCCACTTTGCATACTTTGTACATCTTGTTTTGTGTTTATGATTAATCTAGCATTAGTATTGAGCGAACGGTTCTGTAGACATTCAGACTCCTTATAAATCAAATCAAATCAACGGGACGGTCGCGGGCTGACACCTAGAAATACATTGTTAGAATCTGTTGTCATGCAGTCCGCAACCGTCACGTCATGCATTGCTAACTAGGATTGCATTGTTACAACCATTGTTGTCGGGGACTGAGAGAAGCGAAATCGGATGAAAAGCAGAACCCCAACTACTCCAGACGAATGCCCGGAGGGTTCCTTTTTTTTAAAGTCCCATATTGTCGGTAACGCGATCTGATCTCGTAACCACTCGGATCATAGGCCAATCTTGTAAGAGCGTGCCTGTGCTTTGCTAGTTTCACCGAGGTTCCCAGAGAACTCTCTGAAGCATGCGTTTTGTCGCTGGATTTTTGTCTTCTTGTTTCGGCGTAAGGGCACGTTTACGCCTTTGCATTCTCGCATCTAGAAGCTAGAATTCACCTGAAATTCCAATATGGCGGCGGCTTTAGCTCTTCCGCCTCTCGACGAAAACAGTCAATAATAGGAATTCAGACGTGACTGGGAAAATTGTTTCGTCAGGATGAATTCTTTATCTGATTGGCACGGATTATAAGACTCCAAGCATTTACTCAAAGATGCCGGATTTAGCTAATCCAGGTAGCGTTGTAACCATAGCAACGATACCTTTGCCATTGCTATTAAATTTTCGCTGCGAGATTCCAAAGGCGCGTCTTTGCGTAAATGTGCCCTTAGTCATGGAAAAATTTAAGTACAACTGCAAGGCTACGCAGTGATCCTCTGAATAACATGTGGCATTGCACTACTGCAAGTTAACTTGACTTATGACTGCACTGGTAGTAACAAGCCTAACAGTTCCTAGAGGAAAAGAATTGGAATGAACAGAACTTAAACAAATACTTCTCGTAAAGTTTCTGCAAACCTCGTAAAATTTCTTCGTTGACACAACCATGTTAAACAATCAAAACAACGAGTTGCGTTTTGGGCGGCATCCCTTGGGATCCAAAGGTAAACGTTACCGGATTGTTTCACTAATTAAATGTTTGTGTCAGTGAAGAAACTGAAGAACGTTTGCGAAAAATTTATAGTGTTTCTTTCATCGTATGGCAAGAGTTTTTCTTGGTGAATTAGGCTGAGAATTTCTTTCCGTGAACGACCAATATGCTGACTTACACTGAGAATTTTCGTTTTCTTTTCACTAAATGAGGACCATGGTCAGATTATACTGGGAAGACCACGGCTTATTGAAACCGAAACCGACAGCAGACTTCCTCCTTCAGTAATTATACAGATCGAAGCTTTTCTCAATAAGCGCTGACTAACAACCACAGATCTACACAGTATATCTCACTTAGAGGATGCTGCTTTGATTTATGCCCTTATAAGGGACATGACGTCAACTTCGTTAATTGTCAGGTTTTTACGGAAACACCACAGAGCTGCTTCTCGGTTAAGAAATGTTTAATTTGGCGTATCAACACCATAAAAATGACGTTAGGTCTAATACGAAAATGTCAATGCCACAGCGAACGAAATGACAGGTTGGTTAATGAAATGTGATGGTGGAATGACGTCAGCTTCGTTAATCGTCGGGTTTTTACGGAAACGCCACAGAGCTGCTTCTCGGTTAAGATACGTTTAATTTGGTGTATCAACAACATAAAAATGAGGTTAGGCCTAATACGAAATGACAATGCCGTAGCGAACGAAATTACAGGTCGGTTGATGAAATGCGATGGTGGATGGTATCGCTATAGCACATAAGAGTTAAACATCGTCAACCAAACATAAAAGGTAAACATTATACACAAAACTAAACACCGTAAATCAAAATTACTTCGTATATCGAAATCGAGATTGTAAATCGAAACCGAATCCCAAACACGAAATTCCTTCAGAAAATCGTTTAGGGAAGAGAAAACAAAAATTCTCAACAGAATTCCACTCGTGCTCAACTCCTTTCCAACAAATTTCCCTCTCTCAAACTTCGGTCTCGGGAAAATAACACTGGAAAGGAGCTTCGTGCTAAAACGCACAAATTGTCGATTTAATACAAGCACTCGTGGTATTAGAAATGAAAAGACCACGGTGAATCGAAAACGAAACCGGAAAAACAAATTACTTCGCTAAATCGTTTTGCGGAAGGAAAATCAAAAACTCTCACACCGAATTCCACTCGTGCTTCTGTGAAATGTATAATTTGTGCAGTTTTAGCACTCAACTCCTTTCCAACAAATATCCTCCGTTCGGTCTCGGGAAATTAAATCTGGAAAGGAGTTTCGTTCTAGAACTCAAATTATCGATTTTATGGAAGCACTCGTGGTATTATAGCCGAAAAGACTTTAGACGATGTTTTTCTTGGTCCAGAATAACCTCTTGAGTTACACCATCCAAAGAAAAAACAGCTACAAAACGGGCGACATATTTTAATCATGCTTGTTTGGGCTTATCATTCCGAACAACAATTTGTTTTCACTGAGCTAAATCGTAGAACCATTAGCTAGTTTTCTACTTATATCTAGTAAAACACGAACAGCTTTCGCTATGAGTTAGTTCCTTGAGAAGGCCTGACTTACGTTCAAACTGCACTATATGGTTTGTTAGTAAGTTAACAAATCTTGGGTAGGTGTTTGCTGCAGGTGTGGTAAACACCAGCAGCTTTGGACACAAGTTAGTTCCTTGCGTATAGGCATAACTTGCATTTAAACCGTTGCATTTTCACTTGAGGAGGTAAACAACAAAATTCTTAAAATGAGTGAAACAAGAAAACCCATGCAAAATGAAATACTAACGCAAATTAAAAATGATGTGTGGTTTATGGTGGCCAGCTCTGGCGTTGCTTATACTATTGCAGCTTATCCTCTTGACTTGCAAGCGCGCTTTAAAGCGCACTTATTTTATCTTATATTCGTCTTATTTTTGTCTTATATACGCGTCCAAATCCATAACACGCTCAAATTTTGACCGATTTTGAAGTTTGAATACAGCATTCGAACCGTTTTTTCGAGAGCTATGCATTGGTGCTACTGAAAAGTCAGTAGCTCAAATAATTTTTGAATTATTTAGCAAAAACTAATATCTAACCCAAAATAGACCTTAATATTTTTTTTTATGGAATCCACAGTTCGGAAAAAAACCTACATCAACCAAATATGATTCTGAATCAGCATTGGCTGTGCTACGGTACAACTATATTGGCAACAGAGACATTGTCAGAATCTTGGGTGAAAATAATCCGTCTTACAATCGTGTCCATTTATATTGAATTTGTGAGCCCATAACCACAATTTGCCTTATATTCAAGCCGCTTTACCATCCCATATCCCTGCACGAATACAAATAGCTATCTACAGGAATCAAGTATCAACCTCATTCAAGCATTCCAACTGATTTCAAGTTTGAATTCTGTTGCTGTACTAAATTCATCACTGCGCTGCAGACTACCGTAGCGAAAAAATTTTGCAAGACAATTTATTTGAATTAAACAAATAATATTGTCCTTCTTCCGCATAGACAACCTTAGCAGTTAAAAGGACGTTAATTCAACAATTTCACTTTTTACAACAGGGGTTCAGGTTGTATAATTAGTCGCTGGGGTGGTGGGACAAATTGTGAAAAAATACAGAGTCGTCTAAACCACGCGCCAAGGCTCTTTGCCGTGACACACATATCACGTGACTGGGCTAGTCCAGTCAGACTGACAAAGATCCACTGTTCTCGTTCGTCATTGGCTAACTCATTATGACATCACGTCAAACAGCCGTGGCTCGTGGTACAAACCTTATTTAAAGAGGTCCAGGTTTTTTGGACACGAAACACCAGTCAGTTATGTGAATGTCATAAAGTAACGTCCTCGAGCGAAGCGAGATAACGGCAACGGAGCGAGAGAAGCAAGCCTATTAATAATTAATAAACTTAAAATAAATTAAATTCAGTTTAATTAAGTTTAATTAGCTTACCTTGGGAAAAAAACATAATTTTTTTCCTTGTAACTAACTATTATTACCACACCTTTGTCAAATTCTGGGTAAATCGTGAATGTAAAACCGCCTTTACTGCTTCCCTGGTAGGAGTTCGTACGGTGTCTTGTTCATGTAGAGAACACCACCAACTATAGACAGAGCTCCAACTGAATCAACTTTTTAATTATTCGTCATTAAATTATTCAAGATGTCAAATTCAAACCCATTTTCTTACTAAACACTCTGCCACTTACGAGATAAACTATTAATCCACAGCCAGCCTCTTTTGCTGTTTCTTTCGTACGTGTTCGTTTGGTAAAAGACACCAACGATAAGCTCCGACCGAACCAAATGTGGAATTATTCATAATTAAATTATTTAATTTGTTAAACCAAGAAACCTATTAATTTGTAGCGACAGACATCATTTAACTGCTGCGTAAAAATTCAAACGTTTGTTGCAAACAAGCAATGTAAGTAACTTAGTTGAATACAGAGACATGGCAAGCTCCTCTATAAACCTGCCGGAGCAAAGCCTTTGTTCGCAGTATTTCACTTTGGAAAAACTTACAGGTCCTCCACACAGATTAATCCTGAGAGACTGGATCATCAACAGCAAAACCAGGGTCGTTTTGTGGTTGCCGGTCATGTACTTGCAGAAGAATCGTACATATCAAAAACCAAAACTGGTAAAAGGGGCCGCTAAGTTCCGAATGGTTCGGCCCTTCAAAGGAGTGATATCAACACACCAAAACATTCGCCAAGTTAATCGCACCGCTTAACAGTTCGAAGGTTAAATTAAAACTAGAATATTGCTACTTTCACACACATTTACAACGTTATTGACGGTCAGATTCTGCATTGAAAGCAGCTTAGCTGGCATTCCTACACGAGTTAATTTTTGTCAGGTGGGTCATTGCTCTCGATTTCAACACAATTTAAGCTTTTGTATCGCATTATTATTTTCCCCCAAGTACCTGAAATGTGCCCAACTATGCTTCAAGATATAAGACACTGACGCTATGGCGCCACGCTACAATAGTTTACAACCTTGCCAATTGAACTGATGTGATGTTTGTTGTGATAATAATTGATGCCTAACTTGGCGCGACACACTAGCGTGTGTCTAGATTAAAGGCCAGTTTGCGGCTCCAAGACCGAAATATTGCGAATAACTTCACAGATGCAGCTGATGTCCATCGCTGTTTTATTGCTAAGGCTGTTGGAAACTGTGTTCAAACCCTTGAATAATCTGATGCAAAATTGGGCCAGTAACACCCGGAAGAATTAAGATTCTTTGGAAATTTGGTCAAAAGTCAGCACCATAAATAAATACTATTAAGGAAAATTGGAAATAGGCCAACAGCGAAAATCATACTAACACCACACCACATATCGACTTTAAAATTTACAGTTTACTTTTCGACTTCTGATCGCGTTGACTTCCATCAGCGTTAGTGTGTTGTTTTCAGAATAGGAGTAGTAATGATACATACTGGTAATACGTTCGTGTGTTGAGCTGTTCAGTTTGACTACTCCGCATCTGTGGGACCGAACGAACACCTTATATTCAGTGAAGGCACTGCATGGTGGTGTGACGGCTACCAACCTTAGGGAATCCATTTTGTATTGCATACTCTCGAGTAGAGAAGCAGCGCTAATCCCGAACCACTAACTTCTTACACCACACAGACAATTGTGTTAAACAGCCTAATGTCAAAGTTTATGCATGAGAAAACAGAAAAGTGACTTGTGTCTTCTATTCTATTTTATTACATTAAAAAATCTTTTTCAGTTTTATCACATTAATGCACAAAACTCATTTGGAAGTTTTTGTGAGGCTCTGTATTGCATAGATGTTATTTACAGTTAGTAAAATAGCAATTCTGTTTCTAAAAGCAGTAAATGTTGGGGTGGCAAGGATGGTGGGTGGCAAGGAATAGCTTTGCCCACAGCCCATACAGGGTGGAGTTAAACCAGTGTCTACATTGTACGTACCTCAGGATAATTGTATGTCGAGACACCCGACAAGGGACATTCCTTATTTATATTATTTAAAAGTCCTAAGTTGAAAACCACGTTACGTTTATGATTAGCGGCAATACAAGAGGCAATGTTACTTTCAATCGACAATGCCTCCTTTATTGACGCCATTCATAAACGCCGCGTGGTTTCCGATAAAATTAGCCATATATTTTATCATATACTACAAATAAATTACTCCTGCTCGTGAGTTTAGATCTATCCTCCATATATTTATTGAAATGCTTCCCACACTACCTCTGCTCATTCAACTAACCGATCACAATAAATAACTAAAACTTGGCCCACCTAATGAAAACCAAACAATTTATTTGTATGCCGTCTTTTCCACATGGTGCAGAGCACCTTAGAATACTTATCGCTGGTCTCATCCTCGTCACCATATTTCAAAGGGCTACCTATCATGCATTACTATCGATCAGAAAAAAACAACGGAGGAAACTGCTAAATCGTCGTCTGTCAAATTCCATGTTGGCAGCCAACATGTAATGCAACTTACATTGGAACCACGAAACAGGCCCTGCGCTGACGGGGGTTCACTTTTATTTTATTTCTTCTTTTTAGTTCCAACCTTGAGTAAGCAATTTGTGTGATGTGGAAAACCATTTGAAGTGTATTTTAAATGCTGACTTTAAGCTAGTGCTAAATAAACTATTTGATTGATAACGGGACGAAAACTTCACGGAACTTCGCTTTCCGTAGTATTAAAATTACATTTTATAATAATGTAATAATAATAATATAGGTTTGTTGCAAGCGTAACCGGAGCGACAAGGACCGGGTGGTCACTGACTGCCGTCCGATGTTAAAACTAGAAAAATTTAAATTATAAAAGTTAAACCGTTAAAAGTTTAAAACAAGAACGGTGGCTCGGCTGCAGAGGATGGGTTGATGGTATTGGGTTGGGGTCACAAGTGCCTTACCACCAAGGTTAGACCTACCAAAGACACAATGGTCCCCGATGGCATTGCCAAACGTGAGGGACAAGTGAGGGGAAAAGCCGGGTAACGTTGCCAATGTTTCTTTAAAAAATGATAAAGTAATGCTTCGTAGTTTATAGCTTTGCTAATACCAATTGTCAATCTTCATAACGATAATAAAAATAATAAAACAATGAACAAGTGAAAGTTAAAAACTGAAGTGGGAAGTATAACAAGACCTATTTACCTATTTATCAGCTATTTCTCTCTCTCTCTTATAATTTAAAAAAGGCGCATAATATTTCAGTCCCATATTTTGGAATTATGGTCTTCTTTTTAAAATTACTATTGAAAAAAAAACGTGAAATTATAGTTAAACAATATTGTGTACAGATTTTATCTTTCGTACCAAGATAAGCTTGGTTTTTCGTAAAAATTCACGAAACCAGAAAAAAAATTAGCTATTGTATGTAATTCGTGGTTTTTTTTTGTAGCAGTTTGGAGAAGTTTCTCCTGCACGACAAAATTTGGTATTGAAATATTGTATGCTTCGTTATCAGCTGGTGGGCGAAAGCAAGGTGCAAGTTGGTCAAGCTTATAGCTTTACTAACTGTGCACAATCACATGCTGATTCTGTAGGCTTCGTTTACTCTATACCACGCGCCATGGCTGTTTGCTGTGACGTGCACATCACGTGACAGGGCTAGTCCGATCAGATGGCCAAACAGCCGTTGTTCTCGTTTGTCATTGGCTAACTCATGGTGACGTCACGGCAAACAGTACTGCGCATGGTATAGTACGGCGCATGGTATAGGTGATGCAGCTAGTGAAAATGATGTACTACGAAAGGGCTTTCCTTAGGACGAAGAGATCCGGCAGACACAGGCTACATTATCAAACTTCTCACGATTTTCCTCAGAGAGGCTAAAAGGGAAAAGACAAAAAGGCAAAAGGGAAAACAAAGTGTGTCCACATTAAAACACATAAAACCCACAAAAACCCACAAATTATGCACGAAGCTTATTCCATTCACAGTCGGTCACCCATTAGCTTGGGCCTACATATAAATAAGGCAAGTGATCGTGGGAAATTCAAACTTCAGTATATTTTTTTACAATGGCATGCAAATTCCCCATAGTGTTGTGAACTGTTTTAATGTATCATAGCTTTAACCTTACTTCACATAATTATGCACTATAAATTTCTAGCATCAATCGCCTTGTTAAATGTTGCACACCACTGATCCCGAGTGCCAATCTGGATCATATCCATCTCTACAACATGCTTGGTAATCTCATTGGACATTTTACCATTTGTAATGTCATCATAATGATCCCCCTCCCGTTTCACAAATGGCAAAATGTTCAATGCGATTACCAAGCATGTTGTGGACACGGGGCACGATCCAGTTTGGCGCTCGGGATCAGTGGTGTACACGGAGCAACATTTAACAACGCGATTGATGCTAGAATTTTCTACAGCTATGTTAAATAAGGTCAGAGTTTGTATGCAACAAAACAGTACCTAATTATGGAGAATTGACACGCCATTGTAAAAATGTACCAAAGTTTGAATTTCCCATGATCCCTTCCCTTGTTTATGTATGTCACCAAGCTAATGGTTGGTTATATGTGAATGTTAAGTAGCTACGTTTATAATTTTTGAGTGGTTTTTGAGTTTTTTAAGTATTTTAATGTGGGTTTACTCTGTTTCCTCGTTTTGTAGTCTTTCTGAGCAAAAAGTGCCAGAAGCTCGAAAATGTCGAGGTTTTTATTAAATGTTTACCAAGCATTGCCGGTATCTGCCAGGTCCTCTTCTTCTTCCTATTGCTTCATATACCTTGCATCCAATTTTGATTGGTGCTTTCCTCCCGATTGCTCTTCGCTTTGATCGTTGAAATAACAGCCAGTTTTCACATGTGGATTTGGAGGGACAGTCGCCCCAGGCTTCTTTGCGTTTCGTCTCGTGACAAAGCAGGTTGAGTAAAGCTTGCTTTTCTTAACGTAGTCGGTTTATGAAAAGTTGAGCAAACAAGAAGAGTCATCTCTTCGGAGAAATATGACGTCAGCATCAGATTCCAACCAGCATGTGAGCTTCGCAGTACATTTATTTCAAAACCATAATTTGCAACGTAAAATCGGCCCATTGTTTTCTGCTAAAAATGAAAGTTAATATTAAAAAAAACATACCTTAAATCCCTTTACGATATGGTATGTTTTCCCGCTTCCCGGGCCAGCGGGAGACTGATATTCTGCTGAATCCCGGACAATGTTGGGATAGCTGGGAATAAACTGTTGTGAGATTTATTTCGGCCTACAAAAGCTGAAATCATGCCACCCCAACGAGGGTCCACTGATGACGTCACTTGCGCATTCAAGTCCAAGATTAAGATGACGTCACATTTCAACTATCCATTGTAACTTCGAAAGTAATTTTCATTGCGGCCTTGCAGTGTTGGAAACACCGGTTCTCGTCAGATCCCCGAAGTTAAGCAGCATTGGGCTGTATTAATACTTGGGTGTGTGACCGCCTGGGAATCTGGCTGTTGCAGACATAGGGCCTTAGGACTTCGGTCAGGTGACCTGGAGTGGTTAACGCTCGTTAAACCTTTTGAAACCATTTGAATTTTCATTGTTTGCTGATTGATGTTGTGTTACCAATTATTGTAACAATATTTATTCCGGGCCATGGCCCGGTGCTCTCAACAATGAGAGGGTGAACCGAATTAGAATTCATGCCGCTACTGTCCACCAACCATCCCAGTCACAAGGTAATTTCGGCCAGCGTAACTACAATTATTTCCCTATTTTTCCCGCAGCCCCCAAATGTAACATCAAATTTGACGAAACATGCTGTTTGTGAATCACAGCAATTCCGTAGATGGCAGATTTATTGCTGAAACTAAACCATAAGCCGAATAGTTGGTGAGGATCAGTCGGACGTACCAATAGTCGCCACAGAACACGCTGGTGCACCTGCAAAAGAGGCCCCATCTGGTCATCTCGAAAGGGATATCAACCTTGTCCCCTCGGACGCCTTTCCAACTCATCGTCTGAGGTTGCATGCTGCTTGGCAATCCAAGCCTTGTGGGACAGACGAGACAGAAATAAGTTGCAGGCTATAGATGGCGCTGTCCAGGATTCCCACTCATCTTGTCGCCTCAGTCGCTGAGAAGAGGTGGTGTTGACCCGTTTACGTATTGGTCACACAACCTAACACATTGTTTCTTTTCGGGAGGGGGAGGCACTTCTTCCTAAATGCCATTATTGTCACCGGCCACTTACGGTTCATCATATGCTTGTGGAATGCCACCATGTTTATGGTGTTCGTTGTCGCCGTTTCGTTGCTCTTTCACGAGACTAGCGCGTCAATTGGGCGATGAGACTGTTCGGGGGTTTCCTATTTTTACAAGAGGTACAGATATATGATAAGATCTAGATTTGGGTTTTTTCCTCCACATCATGTGGTGCAGTGGCAACCCGGACCACTACACTGTGATTGAGGTTGGCGCTAATGACGAGCTAAGGCAAGAAATTGCACGAGGTTTCGGGCTAACCCTCTTCCAATACTCATCGTTTCAACATCATAACCGCAATTCTGTCACAGCCATAACGGTTTATTCAGTTTGCAAATTTGCCACAATATCATCAACTGTGGGGACCGACGTGTTTTGCCACGTGATCAACTCGAGTTAACTATATCGCTAACAAAACTTCGAATTTAGCTTTCAGTTTGAATTTATGCAATTGAAATCTTAATATACCCAAATGTTTTGAACAGCCTTCGCAAAGTAGCGACGTTTCGGTTTAAAGACCAAAACCGTTATCAAGCAAGTTTAAAGCAAAAGAACGTCATTTGCAAAAAAATTCCAGGCTTAAGCTCTCAAGGATCAGCAGCAGCAGCAGCAACAATTAAATTTTATCGTTACAATTAAAAGTAAGGGTTTTTTTCATTCTTCGTGCACGTGGGATGTCTTTGCTATACGCTGCATAAAAATTCTTGGTGCACGTGTTTCAAACTTTCATCGAAAACAGTTCATACTTGATGGGTAAAGTGAAACACCCCGTGTTTCAGCTAAACTCGTATAGTTTTAAACCAACTCAGCTACATTCTTAGTTTCGAGGCCAGTCGAAATTGGCAGCTATTAACGATAAAATAGCTTATTTGCTTCGTAAAATTGGCTTTCTGAGCTGAGCTGAATTGTTTTAAAGTAAAGCAACAATGATTGCGTGCGCGGCCGTGCATACTTGGTAAATGAACAACAATTAGAATTGCAACAATTATGACGACAATGAACCTAATTTTGTTGTGGAGTGTGCCATTGTCAACGGTTTGACTTTCGCTGATGAGCGGAGTTACTTGCTTACTGAATGCTGGGTTTCACAGCGACTGGATTTTTTTAGACTTCAGTCAAACTTCATTGTGACTTTTCCGGGTCTACACCAAAACATCCGTGGGAATGTCCCGATTCCCGGCCAGGGAAGGATGATAAGGGCGAGAAAGAAGGGTAGGAGGCAGACTGTCACATTTCGGCGGGAGGGGTGGGGGGGGGGGGGGCCCTTTCCCCCGGGGGGGGGAAGGCGTAGGTGTAGGTATTACAAACAAAGCCCAAACACGTAAGATGCCGGGTGCTACACACCCCACATTGCAGGAGTTGAGGGGGTGCAGTTCGGTTTAGAGGATGTTGGGGACAAAGACGCGGGTAGAGGTGTACAGGGGGAAGGGAGGAGAAATTGACAGCGCCAGTTACTTTCCTAAGACAACAAAACACCGGGAAAAGCTAAATTCGGAAAATTCAATCATCGTGCAGTATGCACGGGTCCAGCTAGTAATAACAAAAGAACTAAGCATTCATTGTTTTTATTAACATTCATAGCGATTTTTTTTTCGTTTTATTAGCTTACCACTCTGTCAGTTCATAAAATTATTACTCCCCCAAGATAAGTCATTTTTACTTAACCTACACAGCGTTGTGCCGGTGCCTTCCTCCAGTTTAAGTCTAACGCACCGTACCACCCACGCGTACCTAAAATAGGCCGAAAGAGGGCTCTGTGTGTGTCTGCATGTTTTTTTTTATATGAATCGTTTGATAATAATTACCCTGAGATTAACATTCTGAGAGACTTATGTGGTAAAAATTAAAATAATTTATGCTAATAAATCACCGAAGAAAAATTATAATATAAATGCATAAAAAATTATAAAGTTTGATGTTGAAAATACGAAACCCAGCCTGAATACGTCGAGTTCTCCTGCTGGTATATACACGAGTCAGAAAAAGGGATTTTTAATTAGTAGTCGGAACCTGTTTTAAGATCAGCTAATTCAGCTAGATTAGCTGATTCTGGAGAAGTTGTGCATGCATACAACGAAATTGTTTCGTGGTTTAATCGAGCTGCGACTTATAACCCGGAGGCAGTGTATAATGACTTTGAAGGGTATAACCATGGTAGTAAGCGGGATAAACTGTAGGATAAACCCTGAAAACAAGGGATATTCCCAAAGAATAACAACGGTGCGCAGTGCCATGCGGCATTGTTGAGGAATGGATAAGGTTTTCGGTGTTTAACCGATTTAAACCCCGTTGACCCTTCGCATGCCCGCTACAAGAAACGGATCGCGCTGGCGTTCTTCAGCTCAGAAATCTAAACAATGCTATTTGCCACAATTTGTGCAAAGATGTTGTTGTTGAAGCCTTTTTTTTTAATTTTTTTGGTGAAGGGGAATTCGTTGTTGAGTAATTTTCGTTACGTGAACGGTGATGGGGTTCTTCGGAATCAAGAAACAATGCTCTGGGCCAGAAAAATGTTTAATGCTTGTTGTCTGAAGCAGCTACTGGCGTTGAGTTGTCGTTGCTTGAACGGTGAACGGTACGGAATCTACTAACATCTATGAACACGAGCAGAGAAACTTTGTTATCAAGGATCAAATCTAGTTTTGTAAGTTTGTAGAAGGAGTGCATAGCGCTGAGGCTGATAGACTCCTGTAAGATTAAATAAATAACCTAGTTTTGGGGTTTGTTTAACATCTCTACAATGTGTGGCACGGCGCAGTGGTAACACGGAACGCTGCACTGTGACTCAGATTGAGATTGGCGATAATGACCTAGCTGTCGACGCACCACAAAGCCTCAAACCCCCCCGTAAGCTAAATGGGCTATTCGTTGTTGACTAGCCTTTGCTTGTGAGATGATGGATTCCTTCGAAATCGTGAACTGCGATGCAGCATACGGTAAGAGTGTAATTTCAGAACTGAGAGCG